>CAUYSK010050840.1:0-34317 GCA_963575035.1 Avahi laniger | reverse complement strand
TGTGCACTTAAGTGTTGATCAGTTAATACCAATTTGATGGTGAGTGGTGAAACACTGAATCCTTTCCTCCTAAAACCAGGAACAAATCAAGGATATCCCTTCTCATTGCTGTTATTCAATAGTGTTAGAATCTCTAGTCATTTCATTGAGGTAATTAAAGGAAATAAATAACATACAGATCAGAAATGAAGAAATAAAACCATCAGTTATTTGTAGAAGACATGATTGTCTACATAAGAAAAATTCCAAGAAATCAACAAAAGCCTCCTCAAACTTGTAAGTGAACTCATCAGGGTCTCAGCATACAAGATAAAATACAAAAGTCAATCTTATTTCTACATACTTACAGTAAATATGTGAACATGGATTTTAAAATGTCATGCCATTTACAGTCTCTTAAAAACATAAAATGCTTAGGTGTATATCTAATGAAACATATATGGAACTTGTATGCAGAAAACTACACAATACTGAATTTAAAAAAAAAGATTTAAGTAAATGAAGAGACATCCTGTGATCATGAATTGGATGACTCAGTATAGGAAAGATATCAGATCTCCTTAAATTAACATTGCTTTTATTTTGAAAATTAGTTTCCATAACTCTTAAGGGAGCAATAATTTGGAGACATAGATATTTTTATTGCTATGTTTATATTCAATGTTTTCTAAAGGATACCATGCAATCACTTCCTTGAAAAATAATGTGAGAAACATTATTATATCTTTTATATGAGTATAATTTAAAACTTTGATGGATTTCTAGAACAAACATGAAGATAGAATTAGAATGACACTGATAATTTCAAATAAAAAAAGAAGACATGCTTGAAAAGTAAGAGGAGATATAGTATTTTTTATAAACAAAGCACACAATGAGTTAATATTCATGATTTCATATGTGTTGTCTTTGAACTCTAATAAAAGAGAAGAATAAATTACATTAATATCATTCTTAATGTTTGTTAAAATGTACCCCCTAAATCTATAAACATCAAAATCCATACTGGATACATTTTCTCATTTTATTCATTTTTTAATAAATAATTAAGGAAGATGTTATTCTCATCTTAAGGATGAGGAAACTGGGATTTAGGGAGCTGAGGTGATGTTCTCAAGGGCACCAATCATATAGTGATAGAAATAGAATTTAAATTCTGGTTGTTTGGCTTGAAGAAATCTAGTGACCTTCTACTAAAATCATTTGCTCTGATAGTTACAAAATGTCTAAATATGATTGTAAGTATAATAGAATTTTGCTCCAAAATTTATGTCATTAACAATATAAAATTTCAAATTTCTGGGATCCCAGATAAGATGAGGCATCATTTAAAAGGTCTGAATGGCTGTATACATGATGATAAGTTCATCTTTTAATTGGGGAAGCTTGGCTATAATACATGTGATGGGGACTAAGCTATATACATTGCATAATGACTGAGGTAAATGTAAGTTCTGATACCAGGGGACTTAGAATGTGGTTAAGAACACAGACATATAAGCATGCAGATCTATAAGCACATTTTAATAATCAAATGAGTAGACTTAAAACTTCTTTAGAAATCCAAAGCCGCTGCTAAGTAGTTTGGTGACTTTGAACAAGTTACTTAATCTTACTGAGATTTAGCCTTTTCACATGTAAAATGTGGATGAAGTTAATATCTACTTTATGGATATTTTTGAGGAATACATTTTAAGAATGGTTTTAATGGTTTCAGAAGGTCTGGGCCTTCTGGAGACTCTAGGGGGAATCCATTTGTTCCTTTTCCTATTCTACTTTCTACTGGCTGCTGGCTTTCCTTGGCTTTTGGCTGTTTCACTCCAGTTTCTACTTTCCTGGTCATGTTGACTTTTCTTCTATAGTCAAATAACTCTCTGCCTCCTGCTGATAAGAACATGTGTTATTACATTTAGGGGCTCGCTTGGATAATCCATGGTAATCTCCCCATCTTGAGATCTTCAATTTAGTCACATCTGAAAAGTTCTTTTTGCCATGGCAGTGACATTCAAAGTTTCCAGGGATTAGGACCTGTGCATCTTCAGGGTCTTTTTTCATCCTGCCATACTTTCATTTGTGTATGTATAGTCTCATTGAATCCTCTGAACATGCATATCCAACAGGTAGTCTAAGTATCCATTTTATGTTTGAGAAAATAGGGAAACAGAAAGATTAAATAGTTTATTGGAGGTAACACAGTAAATTGCAATGCTAAAGTTAGATCCTCAGAATTCTGACTCTAGCAACCACTTCTGAACCTATGTCGTGTGACCATGCAAAATAAAATCATTAGATAAATCAAGCAGCCAAAAATAGCCTGTCATAAGAAAGTCATAATGGATGTGAGATAAAATATATTTGCAAGAGCACAAAAGAATAAAAAATTGCATTTTAATTTTTAGAACCATTGATCTACACACAATATGACAAAAACTTATTTATGATAACATAACAGAATGCAAATGCTATCCAATCTGGTATTTTATAAAATAAAAAGAAATAGAAATGGAGAGAAAAATTTAATAAAAGGATAGGAGGGACAATTGCTTTTCTTGCTACATGAGAGATAGGAGATCCTAAATAAATTTACTAGAACAAAAGATAGAAATAAAGGTTCATTCTAGAATCATCAAGTTAATGAAAGAAGTACAAATTTGTGATAGAACAACGAAATGTTGAAAATGGGAGAAAAAGAAGTGAAAAAGAAAAGCTGTCTGCTCTGTTGCAAATCAGGATTAAGTAGATAATGTTTAAAAATAATAATTTTAAAAAACAGATAAGCATACTTTTTAGAAATGTGCCATTAGGTACAATGTAACAAATAAGTAAAATTGATTACATTTGATACCCCCAAGAAGTGAAGTTATGGATGATGATGGGGTAAGATTGGAGGCTGCTGCTGACTCTTCATTATAAATCCTTCCCTAATATTGTTTACTTTAATAAAGTATCTACTTCTGTTTACCTTTATGTCTGTCTATCAATCTATTTAAACAAAGAAGTAAAACAATAGCAACACTCATATTTTTTTTAGTCTGCAGATTTTATTGAAAATGACTATGTGCCAAATTGAAATTCACCTATCACAGTGATAAAGACCAGGACCTTTCTCCTTTAGAGTTTATAATCTAGAGAAAACAGATGAGTACTCAATTATAATGATAGAGAAAGAACATATCCCTTAGGTGCATAAGAAGCATAATATTGGACAATAATTTAGAAAAAGCTATACTAAGGAATACATTTATAAAAAATTGTTTTTAAATGCAAATAAAACCGATAAAATCTAAAGACAAGCTTGAGGTAAAAACTATCTAAATATTTCTGTTTGTTTTTAGTAAGAAAATAATATATAAACAAAAAGAGTAGAGGAAAACATTGAAAATGCAGACAGGAAAGGGGTTAACTAGCAATTACCATCTGAGAATATACAATCTCCAAAAAGCTGTTTTGTAAAGGGTTAAGAATGCATCCAGAAAGTTGAAGAATAGGACCTTGCTGTAGCATGGATGAGAATGAAGATGCAGAGTTTGAAACCCCTTCAAACCTTGAATACTGAAAAGAAATGTAATGAGAATCTCTGTTTTCAATATAGAGCTAATATAAAATGTATGCCTTAACTCTGATACTGTTTCTATTGGTAGTTAATTCCTTGCCGCCTGAAGTTTCAGAATTATTTTTGAAAAAAACAAAACAAAACAAAACAATCTTCCCTAATATTTGTAGAAGTTGAGGTCAAAGGTACAGACTGAAATACTCCTGCCATATATGTAAATGTCTAAAAATTATAAGCAAACCTAACAAAACAATTTATTCATGTTGTCACAAAAGGCCAGGTTCGAAGTAGGCTTCTCTGACTCCTGGAAGCTCAAAGCCTGAATCTGAATGAGGCTCCAAGCAGAGATTCTCACCCACCTTGACCTCGCCCTTCCTGCCAGGTTGAGGATCTTGCTTGCATGTGCAAAAGCTTTCATGTACAAAGGCCTGTGTGTGCGAAACTCCAGCCTCAAGTTCAAGCACCCTACTCTATAAACTGCCTCCCCTTGGCCACCCCTTGGGCCTAATGATTCCCCAAATATAAATGGCTCACAGCTTGTTCGATAGTGAATTTTAGGTATTTTGACATGAATCATGATAGTATTTTCTGAAGACCAACTGATTTTGTTTTAGTAATATTAAATGATACTTCTCTTCCTTTTTTCTCTCTCCTTCCCTCCCTCCCTCCCACTCTTTATTTATCCCCTAATTCTTTTTGATTCCTCCTTCAAAACAAACTGTTTAAAGGGTAACAGATATTACTGTATTTCAATCACCAAAATAAATCTATGTCTAATGGAGGATACAGTAGCTGTAGACACTGAAAATAATGAACAGGAACAGGGCATTTTGTTGCCAAAAGTGTTCTGTTATTTAATATTGGGTCAATATACATAGTGTTACACACACAAAAAAAATATCAAAAATGTTCATTTAATTTCAGGAAATGTAACCTTTAGCAAACTCTGTAGAAGTTTACTTAAGAAGTCTACTTAAAAAACAAGTTTAAATTCAGTATTGCAGTAGTTTATTACATGACAAAATGTAAGGGGAAAGAAAATGTTCTCTTGTGTAAATGGATGAGATACTGTGACAGAGCTAATTAGGCTATTGGGAGAATTTATGCACAGCTAATAAGAAGCAGAGCTAAATGTTGTCTTAATTTTCCCTCAAGCTCACAAAAAAAGTTGTTCATTCAAGTTGCACTAATTGAGCCAACAACCACTAACCTCTCTTTTTCGGATACATTCCCACGCTAACATACAGAAACCAAGCTATCTCAAGCTTTCCCAAAGAGCAAAATCTGTTTAGTTTTGTTTTCCTATACATCTTTGAACGTGTATCCAAAATGCATTGTACTTAAAGATAAAGCAGACTCAGGGAATTCAGAATTGCTTATCTATGTATAGCACTCTGATTATTGATTTTACATTTTAAGATGGCATAACACAGGCTAAAACAAGATTATCAAGTGGGGTTAAACAGGTACTCTGAAACAATGTTTGTGAGAGTGTGAACTAGAACAACCCTTGATGTGGGACAATATCTTTAAAACTGAAAAATTTTAATATTCTTTGATTCACTTCTAAATATTATATGTCTCTTTTAGAAACATGCAGAGATGTGCAATGATGATATACAAAGAAATTTATTAAAATATAATTAATCATATTTTATGTAAAAGACCTTTAATAGGACATTGCTTTACATGTTGTATTATATCTACAAAAATTGTTGATGCTTTATATATACCAACTCAGAATAAAGTCTTCAAAATCAGGCATGATATTTACATCAGGGAAGATTTATATCAAACTTCTAACTATGGCTCTTTTTGATGGTGAAACCAGATGGATTTTTATTTTCTACTTCATGAAGTTCTTTATTGCTTGAAGAGTTTATTAGGATTAGTTATATATTAGTTTTGAGGTAAGAAAATTATTTTAACTTTATATGATAAAGGATTTGATTAATTTAACTACTATGATAAAAGCTGAATAATATCACTTGATGTTAAAAATAATCATACCAAAATGATAATGCTTTTAGGAATACATACTGAAGAAGTAAAACTACATAAAATGAAAAACAATGGATTGGTAAAAACAGGATTCAGAATGGTTGTTATATTAAGCATGGGTGGGATGCTGGAGATCTACAGTGCTAGATAAAATCTATTGCCAAGATAATAGTTTATGTTGGATAGTAAATTCTAAGTCATTTGTTGCATTATTAAAAATAGATTATATGTAGAGAAAAGGAAGCCACTCATTAACCAATAATTTTGATTAGTCCATTTCCACGGACCTCAATGACTTAAGAACAAAAAAGTTAAAAAAAATATTGTTAGTGAAACCAATACTCTAAAATATTTTTAATATGTTTCAGTTTTTCACATAAAAGACTTTCTGTTAAACACCACAATGTACACACAAAACAGAAATGAGAAATATAAGTATTCCAAAATGTTTGTAGTAATTTTCTGTTGATGGTATGCCTAGACTTCAAGTTTTCAATAATCTCCTTTTCTAAATTTTAAAACTTCCTATAATATCCATGCATGATACTTTCACAAATTTAAAATATTCAGTGAAATATATTTTGCGTTAAGAAACTTCAAAAATATAAACTACAAGGTGCTTTTGTAGACACATTTGGAGAAGGTTATTAAAACTTTCTATCTGCAATTTTCTCTTCTATTCTTTTTGATATTGTACAATAGAGACTAATGAAAGAAAATGAATTCTCTTTACCACAAATTTTAGTTACAGTTAAAATGAGTGTTTAATAATGTGTGCAGAATGTCTCTACCATTGACCACATACCAAGGTCACTTGAAGCACTTTTATTTCTGTGAAAGGATTTCACTCAAGCTGTCATTAAAAAACACAAAACTGAAAACCAAAACAAAGAAACCATATAACACAATTAATTTTTACCTCTTATTTACCGGAATCATGATCTTCAAATATTAAATAAGGTTCATGAGAATATGCTGTGTCATAGTCACTACAAACTACCAGACAATTTGACTTCTACAAGTACGGGGTGAGAAGCAGAGGCACTCGGTGAGTATACTAATATATGGATATTAGTGTATACAAGAATATATATATTCTCTAAAGCATTGTGTGATAAATGCATATAACAAAAATATATGGCACTTTGCCTTTGGAGAATTCTTTGCCTAGGGAAATAAGGCATATGATCAGACACAGTGCACTATGTCAAGTGCTATAACAGACATCTATAAAACTGAATGGAATTTTGATGAAGCTGACGTGGGAAAGCAGCCTTCACAGAAGTACAGATAATAAATTTGGGTTTTCAAATAAGATAAGCAAATTTTTTCCAAATTGGGTCAAAAGGATATGGCATGTCTGCAAGAAAGTTCAACATGAGCAAAGTCACAATACCAGCATTTAACTGTTCATAAATAAATTTAACAATATACATACTTTTTAAGATCTTAGCCTTTGTAAAATGCTGTTAGGTTTTGAGATTTCAATGATGGATAATGGGTGGTTCATAATGTCTTAAGACTAATGAGACTGTGAGGGAAGGGCAACGTGGAAAAAGATACCTGGTATAATTTTATAAGTTTCTATGACAATGCTATGTTCTACATGATCTATTAGAGCAGAGGGGAGAGAGTGACTACATCTTTTTGGGGGAACCTGGACTGTTTTTCTGAGGAATTGACTTTCTATTGGACCTTGAAAGAAATGTTGGTCTATAAAAATACACCAGTCAGAAGAAGACAGAAAGAGGTCGATATTTTCTTAATGGAATGATAGGGGTAAACGTATGGAGTCCATTGTCTGCCTGGTCTCGCAATTATTTTTCTCATGCATCCAGGCTCTTTACGTCACACAGTTTCAAGGGGTACATCCACATTACACTTATTGCTGGCATGCAGAAGCCCTGAACGCATTAATACCAGCAAAAGAAAGAAAAGAGTGTATGAAACCTCAATATAAATGTATTTCTATATTTACGAAGAATATATCTCTATTATATTTCTAGTGATACACTATGGGAAATTTTTAAAGGACAAAAATGAAAAAGATAATATTTTGGCTCTAATACAACCTTTTGTCAGTGTTCTGAGTTTTGAGTTTATAAATGTCTTTGCAATTATGATTTCATAATAACAGTACATTGTATTCTTAAGGAGAGATTTATTTTCAACAATGATGATGCAAATATCTGTGTCGCTTTGTTCTTTTTGATAATTTCAAAGATTTTTTTTCAATTTCTTGTCAGACCTGGCTCATTATTATTGTTTCAAAGCTGAGATATATTTGATTATGTACTTGTGTTTTCTGTTTACTTATTGTTCTTGCTTGCATCATACTTTTCCTGTAGTTCTTTTTCCTTCACATATTTGATCTAATGAGGGCTAAAATTAGATATTTTGTTCTTTGAATTCACATACTCAGAACATATAAACTAAAATATTATTATATAAAAATAAGTAGAGAATATTAAAATTTTCTATACTGGGATTTACGTACTTCCTCCTATGTAGGTAACATTGTATGATAGCTTTTATAAAGCACACTGTCCCATCACCCCAAGAAAGTGCTGTGCATTTAGGATGTAAACTGCTGTTTGCAGGATTCTCTATGTCAGAGGTCCTCAGCCAGGGGCTATTTTGTCCCCAAGGAACACTTGCCATTGCCTGGAGACATTTTTGATTGTCACGGCACAGGAAGGTGGAGGTGTTACTGCACCTAAAGGTAGAGGCCAGGGGTGCTGCTCAGCATCCTACAGTGCTCCGGGTCAGCCCAAAATGTCAGCAGTGCTACGGCTGAGAACCCCTGATTAAATAAATAAATTTAAAAAAAACTAATTATTTTTCTATAAGAATCCCTATATCAGATATCACTAAAACAAATTTACTTTTTATATTTTTATTAAAATATCTAAACAGATATTCTCTCAATTTTTATGGTGTTGCACTGAAATAAATGGAATTAATTACAAAGAGATGTGATTAAATCTTGAAAATCTAGGCATAATATGTTTAATTGCATTGATGTTATCTGACAGTCCATAAGGATCAATATAAAAATATCAAAAAAGGGAATTGACATGACTGGAATTTTTTGGTTGGATGGACAATTTCTTGGCAAAAAGGAAGGGTAGAGGATGGAAAAGAGAGTCACATGTGTTATTCAAAGTGTTTCTTTTCCCTCAAGTTCTCCAACTGTACTGTAGCACCCTTAGTCCTTATCCAGGTCATATTTTTCATTATTTAAGATTCCACTGAGGTAAAAGGGTAATACCAACACTCATTTACATCGATTTGTCAATTAACTAGCAAGTCGATGAGGAAATAAGCAACACAGACTATGAAGTGGTAAGACATAGAATGCCACAATTGTTACACAAACAGTCTGAGTGCCTAGAAAAGGTGTGCAAACATAAAAGATCAGGCTTTGAATATAGGTTGCCCTGACTTGGCCTATTTAACAAGAGAGCTGGTACTGATGGACATCTCTGAGATGCTGTCTGAGAATGGGGAATGATCAGACCAATTGAACCAGTGGGGGCATAACTTTCCCAAAAGGCTTCTCACAAGCATTACTAAAGAAAAGTAGAGAATCCATATAATGTTGGGACTGAATCCCAGCAGTGCTCTTCTTTTGGTTCTATTGATGAAGAATAAAGTATTTTTTTTTTTTTATTACACAGAAGCCTACATTAGAAAGAGAGAATCTGCTGGAAATTATTGTACAATTGACAGCTTTATACGCAACTAAGGCCACCAGAGGAGTCAGAGTTCTAACTCACAATTATGTACTGAAAGAGAAATGTACAACAAAGGACTCAGCACAAAGCAAACCAAGAGAAAGCTCAGGAAATATTCAAGTTCGATTTGTGAATAATCATGTGCAGTATAGGGGAGTATTGCATCACTTCAGCATGTATGAATTTACTGAATAAATGTACTACTTGTAAACGATTTTAAAAGAAATTTAAATAGTAGAAGATCTAGCCCCAAACCATTCTTTTTCTTGGATCATTTTATTCAAATCATAGAATCTTCTGAACTTCTCAAGAAATTGAACCAAATTTTATGAGTTCACAAAATAAAAAAAAATTTTAATAGATAATAAAAATTTTTAATGAAAATTTTTAATGGATAGTCTCTTTATAGATATAACTTTTTCAACATTTACCATACCTACTAGCGGCAACCGCATCAGTAAACGATGTGGACACAAAGAACAAACGTAAAAGTACAAATACAAATATGAAAATTTGTATGATAGACCCGACTTTTAGCTATACTAACTTTATTGCAGCTCAGTGAGTTTTTTTGTTTGTTTGTTTTTTGGATTTTTTTTGCCTAGCAATCAAGGGGAATTTTATATGCAATTGGAGAAGGTAACTTACTACAAAAAAAAGCACTTGAAGTTTTCCTTGTGAAGATCAACATCACCATATTTGTTAACAGATAAATGAACACTTGACTTCCTGGAATAATTTGACATTTTTGATGATCCCTTGACTATAGAACCTTTTTCCTTTGACTTCCATTATAAATTCTCTCCCAATTTTTGGCCAGTGTTATAGCTCTTCTCTTTTTGGAGCTCTGTTTCCAATGTCTGGGCATTAAATGCCAGTTCCCCTTAAGTTTCAATTCATGCCATTTTTGTACCTTTTGAACTCTCTAATTTTTGTGAAAATTACTCTACGTGGACTATGGCTAGTTTTGCTTACAGGTATACATTCCTACCCTGATGTATTTTTCATGTTTAATGTATTTTCAAGGTCAGATACTGTTTTCTTTTTCTTTCACACTTTTCTTGGTTGCCCAGGATGGATGGTGCTCACATTTTGATGATAAATTCATGCTTAGAGTTATTATTATTTCATTCTGATGAATTTAAAAATTATATATATTGTTGCTCTATGAATTAGTATTAAACGTGTTTTGGGGACAGGATTTGTCTTCAGAGTTTTACAGAGCTTTGCCCTGAAAGAATATGTGAACGTGTTGGTTTTCATTTCGAATGCTGTTATACTCGGAAGGGCGACTCTGAAAGGCAGTAGCGGCTGTATCCCACGAGGTCCCGCATTTCTCAGACCTAAAGAATTGGATTCGCTTTGTAAAGCACAAGTGAATCTGTTAAAAACTATAGACTGAGAGCTGATAATGGAGTGCCCTCCGGAACAAACAGCTTCCCGGAAAATATGGCTAAAAGCAAAGCTTTTGTTTAAACCACTCTAGACTACCTGTCTCCATTCACGATAACCTAATTAAACATGAAGCTTACATATCTCTGTTTAACCCCTCTGTTTAAATGATAAACTTACCTTAGAATTTAGAAATTAACCTTTGAAAGACTTTGTAACCGTTTGCTCACGTAAATAGAATTAGTTAAAGAATCTGTAGAAGCCTTCTGCAAAAGCCTTTTGAAAATCTGTTAACCTGAGAGGAACTATCTATTGTTATGTAAATATGTTACCCCTGACAATTATTCACTATTTTCTATAAGTTACCATATAAGACCTCATTCGGGGCTTTTGAGACCCATGAAGAGGCCAAAGCCCCCTGAGCTCCTGCTTTGCCTATAATCTTTATAAACTTATAAAACTATTTCTTTGTCTCAATGTATTCTTTTATTTTTTCCATTTTCCATGTTTCTCTATTATTTTCTTATCCCTTGCAACTCTACCAAAGGGACCTGGTTTTTTGCAGGGAGCACTGGCCATGTTCACTGCAATATATGTGTATATATACATATACAGATACACACACACGTACACATATGTTAAACAAAGTAGCCTTGAGAATACTGTCTCCGCTAGGTATGCCCTCTTGTCCTATGCCAATCAGGCCAAGCAATAATGCAAAACCCTAATAATCCAGACGGGCTTTAGAAATTATTTAATTAATTATCTAACTCTCTTCTAACATTGAGCACATTGGAGTCCAGCAAGGTTAAATAACAAATCTAAGACCCTACTGTGAATTAACATTAGAGGTGAAAGAGGAATCCATATTTCTAGAGTCATATTTCATTGCTTTTTAAACGAGCACCTCACTGCCAGGGAAACAGTGGCACAACATGGTCACAAGGGAACTATATGAGTCACCTTTTACCATTGATTCCTTCCCGTTGCCAATCCTCAGCAAAATTATGTCTCCGTGAATAACAGAAAAGGAATTGTTGACCACAGTGATTGAAACTGAGGCCTTAGAACTTTTCCTCACAAACAAATAAGGTTTGTTTTGGAAAATAGGGATAGTCATCAGAGGAAAATCCCTACGATAATTTTTTGTCTCAACTGTAGTCTCACTCATCTCTGCTAATCTAGTTAAATATTAAGGTTTGAAAATATGCATTAACATTATTTCAATATTTGTTACAGAAGAAATATTTTATTTAGTGATAGTCCAGAAATTTGTAGCTCATGACTTATGTTCAACGTGTCAAGTAAAAGCAAATCACAAGTAATGATTAACATTTAGAAATTGGCCATTTGTTACGTATTCAGGAAAAAGGACTTCTGCAGAATGAGTCATAAAGAATGCTAATCACATTAATTTTACTACATTTGGGATGTCACAAAAGCAGAAGGGCTGGTAAAACATTTTGTGGGCTGGTAAATATTTTTCATCTATTTGTATGGTTGACTGATACCATTTAATAAATTTCGTTTAAGGAGCCCCATGCCAAAGGCAGTAAAATGTAATATGAGGAGATAATAAGCTAATTAAAGCAAATTACTGCCAAGTAAGATAATTATATTTAGGATTAAATACATTTTATGCAATGGATATATTGCTATGTCACATTATTATGGGTTAATCAAATGTGGGGTAAATATTCAGAAAATAAAAAAAAATTATACAGGAGATTTAACTTGTAAGACAATGCAACTTAATGAAAGGAAAATATTTTCCTTAATAAGATCTATGATCAAATTGAACCTGTATTCATGTATTGGACAATTTAATGTATTGTTGCTTTTCAAAACAATATATAAATTTGTATGTAAATATTATGGCTTAATGTGCATTTTCCATACATTATGTCATTTTTTATTCACAATTATTTAAAACTTGGGTGTTTAGTACATTTTTTAAAATCAAAAAGCAAATATGGTAATTCTATGTTTAATTTTTTGTGGAAACATCATATTTTCCACAGTGGCTGTACCATTTTACATCCCCACCAACTGCGTGCATTTTCTCTGCATCCTCACCAACACTTTTTTTTTACCATCTGTTTTTTTTTAATAGTAGCTACCCTGATGGGTATGAGGTGTTATTTCGTTGTAGTTTTGATTTGCATTTCCCTAATGATTAGTGGTGTTGAGAATCTTTTCATGTGCTCATTGGCCATTTGTGTATCTTTTTAGAGAGAAGGTTATTCAACTCCTTTGCTTATTTTTAAATCAGGATTTCACTGTCCTTTTTGAGTTTTAAGAGTTTTCTATATACTCTGAATATTAATCCTTATCAGATACATGATTTGCAAATATTTTCTTCCATTCTGCAGGTTGAATTGCCGTTTTACTCTGTTGCTAGTGTCTTTTTATGTACAAAGTTTTAAATTTTTCATGAAGTCTAATTTATATTTTGTTATCTGTGCTTTTGGTGTCATAGCCAACAAATTATTGCCAAATTCAATATTGTCAAGTTTTAGTACATATTTTTTTATATTTTAACTCTTTTATTTATTTTAATTTCAGAACATTTTTGGGGTACATTTTGTTTACATATAATGCCTTTGCTTTGCCTGAGCCAGAGCTACAAGTGTACCCATCCCCCATACAGTGTGTTCCACAACCATTGGCTATGAGTTTACCCATCCCCACCCCCAACCCACCCCGCCCCCAGCACCCAGTGAATATTACTTTCATGTGAGCACCTAAGTATTGATCAGTTAGTACCAATTTGATGGCGAGTACATGTGGTGCTTGTTTTTCCATTCTTATGATACTTCACTTAGAAGAATGGGCTCCACCTGCATCCAGGATAATACAAGAGGTAGTTCACATATTTTTGTGGCTGAGTAGAACTCCATGGTATACATATACCACATTTTATTAATCCACTCATGTATTGATGGGCACTTGGGTTATTTCCACATCTTTGCAATTGTGAATTGTGCTGTCTAAACATTCAAGTGCAGATATCTTTATTATAGAATGTCTATTTTTCCTTTGGGTAGATCCCTAGTAGTTCTGGGTATGTGGTCAAAAGAACTGAAAACAGGGTCTCAAAGAGATATTTGTACACCATGTTTATAGCAGCACTATTGATAATAGATAAAATGTGGAAGCAATCCAGTGTCCATCAATAAACAAAATGTGGTATATACATATAATATCAATGGAGCATTATTTGTCCTTAAAAAGCAAGGAGATTCTGACATGTGGTACAACATGGATAAACCTTAAAGACATTATGCTAAGCAAAATAAGCCAGTCACAAAAAGATGATCACTGTATGATCCCATTTATGTAAGGTACTTAGAGTAGCTTAAATCACAGAGACAGAGAATGGAATGGTAGTTGCCAGGAGCGGGGATAGAGGACATGGGATTTATTGTTTAGTGGGTGTGGTGTTTCAGTTTTGCAAAAAACAGAGTTCTGACGATGGATGGTGATGATGATAGCACAGTAGTGTGAATGTACTTAATACAACTAAACTGTACACTTAAAAATGGTTGATGGAAAATTCTATGTTATGTGTATTTTAACACAATAAAAAATATGTACTGAATCCTCTGACTTTAAAAAAAAGCAATAGACTCACAGAAGTCATGTAACTTCTCATTTTATCACATTATCTTAAAATATGTGGTCTTCTTATCTATTATCCATCTATCTATCTATCATCTATCAATCAATGAACACACACAAACTTGAGGATAAATTTTATATTCCATATCTCTCAAATACCAAAATAAGTAAGTTCTGATTGGCAGTGAATAAAATTATACTTTGATGCATCACTTAACACCTATGATCGCAGTGTATATTGAGAGCTGATCTTAACTTAAATTTATTAATTATTTAAGGATTCTAATATCATGGGTGTTATATAGAACATTATAATTTAAGTGCCATAAACATTATTTTAAAAATTTTTCAAATATTTATTGTTTTTATTTTCAAGTATATATGCATACATATGAATATATAACAATAAAATGAAAAGTGTAGTTACACACACACACGTTCATCTTCTTTTGTCTTTTTGCTTATCTTTCGCTCACCACCCCACATCACAACACCCCATCCCTATACTAACTCTGCATCCAAAGTAACTCATATTAACAACTGCTTAAGGATCCTTTCATAACTAATCCATATTCATATAATCTAATAAGTATATAATACTTATATGTACCCATACATATAAAATCATTTTAGAAAGAAAAAAATTGCTGTGTCTTAACAAAAAATGATCCAAATTCTGCATGTCACTCTGAATCTTCCTATCCTCACCCAACAGTATTTCATACAAATAGTTCCAAGTTGATTAACAGAACTCTAATCCATTCTTTTTTAACAGCTGTATAATTTATTCAACTATCTTATATGCAACCAGTTCTTTATTGATTCAAAGACAAGTGACATACAGTTTTTGCATTATGGATGATTTTCCAAAATTTATCATTATATATCTATCTTTAGTTAATACACTTTGCCTTGTATGGAGTAAATCATATGCAGCAGGATGGTAATAGCCAATGTGATGAATATTTTTAGATTAGAAGACATTGTCAGATAGCCTTTTAAAAGGTATACTAGTTGATATTTTCATAAGTGATATTTAAGTTTGCCATGTCTAACTCACTTATCCACAATGTGTTCTAATTATTTTTCCTATAATATATTTTACAGGGAAAATTGGTTTTTATTTTATTTGTGTGTTTATGAATACTGGTGAATTGCTTATACCTTCATAAATTTGTGGATAATTTGGATTTGATTCTCCAGTTTATCTCTTCACATATTTTATTCCCCCTCTTCGTGGATTTTTTCTTATACATCTGTAGAAAGTCTAATGGTATTATTTATTGAATCATTAGTTTGCTGTTAGGATGTTTGCAAACTAATGATGGATTGTTTATTTATGTTACTTTTCTCACATTGTTGGAGCTAAATATTTAAATAATAATAGCTACATTTGGTATGTTTCCATTGTGTTCTTTTTTAAGAATTTCTATTGCGTAGTTTTCTAGATGTCATTTTGAGGTTTTTAATTTTATGTTTTCTTTCAATTGTGGGTATTTAAATATTTAATGATCTGGAATTAAATTTATGTTTGATGTAATCAAGAGATCCAAATGATAGTTTCTTTCTGGAATAATTGTTCCAGGATAGTTTATTAAACAATAGCTTTTGTCTAATAAATAAATCACCATTTTCTACCTGCACCACAATTTTCATTTCTTAATTGTAACAATAACAAAAATAATAAGAGTAGTAATCAATAGTTATTGAGTATTTACTAATTTATATACACTCTTCTACTTAGTTCACGCATATTTGTTCAATTTATAAAGTCAACAGTTATGGTATGCCCATAATATAAATGAGAAAACTGAGCCATTGGGAGTTTAAACATGTTTCTTAATGTTTCACAGTTAGGAACTAATGGAGTTAGGTTTCAAAGTGACATTGTTTGGGTCTGGAGTTTATATTTTTCTCCTATTCAATGATATATTTTCATTTGCATGTATATGTAAGTATACACACACAAACATTCCATTATCATCTATACCTGGTTCTGTTTCTGCTTTACTATATTTGTACAATGGTTAATTTGCACACATATATATTCATAATATACAGTGTATATATATATGTGTATGTGTACAATGTGTGTATGTTTTTATATATGTGAAAATATGTTGATTTCAGCATAATATTGTGCTAATGTCCAATAAAGTAGGTCCTCACCTTAATTTCTTTTGTTATACATATATGTCTTGATTATTCTCATGCAATGCTTAGTAATTCTAAGGTACTTTTTTCCTGTGACATTGTTCAATCATGAATCCCTTTTTCCTCCTCCTCCACTACTCCCCTGCTGAGGGAGACACCATTTGAACTCACCATAGATTACTCTTGTGCTTGAGTTCTCGTGCTCACTATAATGTACTTGAGAGCACCTATCCATATTGTACCAAGTATTTGTGGTTTTTTGTTAAATTTATGTTTACCTTTCTAGCTATTTATCTTATTTATTATTTACATTTGTGTGCTTACTTATTTATTTTATTGAGTATATTATACTATATGAATATAATACACTATATGTATCTATTCTGTACTCCTCTTCGTAACAGACATTTTGGTGATTTCTTGTTGACCATTCTTCCAGAAGTCTTTTTGTAGATATAACTTAAGAACTGACAAGGATAGTTCATAGGGTAAGTATACCGTTAGCTTTAGGTATTATTCCTTGTGTTAGACATAAAGATCCGCTACTTATATAGCTGCCATGACAACTGTAGATATCTTAGAGAGCCCAGCTGCAGTATGGTCAGGAACTGCCAGGGCATTTCAGCAAAGATCACTCTCTCGACAGGCAGCTTCCCTGTGAAGATTGAGCACAATGGGTCCTACTGAGTCAATCTTTGCTCTTGGATGACCTGTTGGTCTGACTGAGACTTCCTTAGTTACATACCCACAATGTGACGTCCTTCCTATACATTCCCCTTTGTTTTCCCTTCTCACTTAATAGTGCCACACATCAACATGGTCCAAAGACTTTCCCTTCTTACTCCTGGCAACTTTTCCCTTTACCTTCTACAGTTGCAGTGGTGACATAGCCCTGACACTACCTTCTATTAATACATCCCACTCTGAAATAAAATTCCATTGATTTTTGTAAGAATATATTTCTGAGGTTTTAAGTTAATGTTAACATGCATCATCATATAATTTTATAGATGAATCATTAGAGATTACTGATTCTATCTTTTCTATATTAAAATGTGAAAAAGAGAAAATGAACTAATAGTCACTCTCAATATTACACTACTTTTTCAGCAGATCATTGAAAACACATATTTTGTATCTTAGTTTATTGCTAGTCTATTACTTATTCATTGTAGTAGTGATATACATGTTTTTAGAGGAAAAAATGCAAAAAAAATTTTAATTATTAGGAAAGTTAACTAAATCGTTTGTTAAATTTGGGTCAACTACTGGGAAAAGCTGTATTAATCAATCAGTTAAGTTAGTGCTTGTGATAATAACCACATTTCTTTAAGAAAGGAAATACAGAAGTTGGTTCAGTTTCTTTTCCCATATGTAATGAGTTCTGTTCTGACAGTATGATGTTAAAACTGTGGTACATTGGAGCATTATTATGTTGGGTTTTCATTATTTTTCTGATTTAGTTCTGCCTAAGAAATCATATCATTTATATTGAAACTCATGTTTCATGCCACTGAACATTTACAGCTATTAATGTCTATGCTTCCACTTCTCATAATTACAATTTGAGATATTTAACTATAAGATTACTTAACTTTTAAAAATCCAATTTCTAATTTTGAAGATGATGCTCAATGAGGGCTTGACCTAATATGTCTTTCAGAATATCAATAATATTTGTTGACAATCAACTAGAAATGATTTAATGTAATATGAGCTATTATTCTAAATTGATTAAAATCTTTCATGTGGAATTTACACATTAATTTTTGCAACATTAATTATATTTAATTTTTATATTTTTATTTTATATTATTAATTTTTATATTTTATGTTAAAATATCTGTGCTTGCAGAACTTTGAATATAAAACATCATACAGTATATAACATCTTTTACTGGTTTAAGTGTTTACAAATCTTCATATTTACAACATTTTGTGAACAGGGATTACTGTCATTTTAAAAGAGGGGAAAATATACCTATCATACTTACATATTATCTTTCTTTATAGGTTTAATAAGGAACATGGATTGTGCAATTAAACAGCCACAAGATGACTTGTGGTAAGCACTAAGGCTATCATGTTTGCAAAACAGTAAAGTGCAAAGATGTATAAATAAAAACGAAATAATTTTTCTACCATACATAGCCCCTCCATCTCTACCAACCTACTCTCTCAATCCAAACATGCATATATACACGTCTTTGCAAGCTGTGAATTGTGACAAAGTATATACCCTACAAGAGAATTTTGAACACTTACAAATGAATAGGATAATTAGTCCAATTAAAAATAAATAATCCCATAAAATAATCCAAAACCAATACAATTTACTTATTTTAAAGGTATAATTTGGTCAAATTTTATAATTATATACACTTGTGTCACCTTGCTCAAAATCAAGATACAGAATAGTTCCATCAACCCAAAAACTGCCTTCATACTAATTTGCAGTCCATTCTCTCCTTTAACCTCCAGTTCAAGGCAAGAACTCATCTTTTGTGTTTGGCTTCTTATAGCATAATATTATTCATATTTATCCATGTTATTGAATGTTTCAATATTTCATTCATTTTTATTGCTGAGAAACATTTATTATGAGGGATATACTATAATTTGTTTATTAATTCAACAGTTGTTGGATATTTGTTGTTTCCATTTTGCTGTCTACAATGAATGATGTTGGAATTACCGTGCACATACAATCCTATGTTTGGACATGTGTTTCACTTCTCTTGAATAAGTTCACAGGAGTAGAATTTTAGATTTATATTGTAAGTATATGTTTAACATTACATGATATCAGCATATTGTCTTCCATAATGACTGTACAAATTTATTTCCCACAGCCATATATAAAATTCCAATTGCTCCACATCTTTGCCAACATTAGTAATGTCAGTTCCTTTAACTTTGGATATCCTAGTGGTGTGTCTTAGTATCTCATTTTGGTTTTAGTCACTTCCTGATGACGGGTGAGGTACAGTGTCTTTTTATGTGTTTATTACCCATTCATATAACTTCTTTTGTGAAGTGTTTGTTCAAATCCTTTGCCTATTTTTAAATAGGTACATTATCTTCTTGAGTTATAAGAGTTCTTTCTGTATTCTGGATAAAATTATTTTGTTGGTTATCTGTTTGACTATTTTTTTCTTCGTGTCAGTGACTGATATCTTATTTACTTCATTATTTCTTTCAAAGTACAAAAGTTTACATTTTTATAAAGTCCATATTAGCAATATTTTTATTTGATGGTATACATTATTAAGTTTATTTAAGAAATCATTGGCTTATCTAACATAATAAACTTTTTCTTCTATGTTTTATTTTAGAATATTAATAAATTAAATTTTTTCATTTAATTCTGTGACATATTTTGATTTTTTTCAATGTGTGGTGCGAGGTAAGAGTTGAGTTTCATTTTTTTCTCACAGACATATAGGGTTATTCCAGCACCATTTGTTTAGATGGTTATCTTATCACTATCATTATTAATTCATTATCAATTGAATTAAGTTGGAAAATCATTTGATGATATATAGATGAGCTTTATTTTAGGGATTTCTATTATGTTTCATTGATTTAATATGTCTTTATTTTGATAGTATCACTCCATTTATTATCAAAGTTTTACATTAACTTTTAAAATCAAGGACAATAAGATCTTCATCTTTGATCTTCTTTTTCAAAATCGTTTTGACTATGTAAGTATTAAATTTTTCAAATAAATTAAAAATCAGCTTTTTTCCCCAAAATGCTTGCTAGGATTTTACTGGCATTGTATTGAATGTATTGATCAGTTTGGAAAGTTTGGAGGTATTTGCCATATTAAAATTATTGAATCTTAAATTCATGAAAATGATACAATAAATCACATTTATTATATCATTCAACTTATATGAAGTTTAAAAAAAGCAAAACTAATTCACAGTGATAGAAATTATAGATGATTGCTGATATGGGAGAATTATTATTTAAAAAATCACATAGGAGAACTTTCTGGAGTAATGGATATATTTTACACATTGTTCAATGCTGTTATGTGGGTACATATAATTGTCAAAACTCATTCAGCTGGATAATTAAGATATTCATGTTTTATAGTTTGTATTTCTATTCTAAAAATATATAAAATATTTTAAAATTGTATAGGTACTTATGCTAATGTAATATGTAATAAATTCACATTCATAATGTATTCAGTTTCCATACACATGTTGATGTATTTCCATTCACTTTGTATTACTTTTCATGATAAATACATATCCAAAATAAAATTCATATGATTAAAATAGCTTAAAATAAAAGTTTATGTCTCATAAAGCCAGAATCCAAAATTCAACTTTCTAATTATCTGTTCTCAGACACTGATTATTTTATGTTAACCTTAAAAACATTAATCCAGTTTCGTATTAGTCAGGGATTAGGATTCTCTAAGGAAAGATAACCAGCAGGACACACACACACACACACACACACACACACACACACACACACACATACACATTACATAACAATTAGTCAAACAGTTATAGAGGATTAGAATTCTCCAGGTTTGCAGTGAGCACGAGACCCAGGAGGACTGACGGTATAGTTCTACTTTGATTCTGAGTACCTGAGATGCATGAAAATTGATAGTGTAAGTTGCAGTCCAATTCCAATTCCAAAGGCAGAAGACCAATGTCCCAACTTAAAGACAAACAGGCAGAGAGAGAAAATTTTCCCTCTGTCAGACTTTTTCTTCTGTTCAGGCCTTCAATGGACTGGAGGATTTATACTTCAATAAATGCTTATTTACTTACATAAAGAAACACACATTCATTCCTTCTTTCTGTTGACTCAGTTAAAACTCTGAAGTCTTATGATTATGACTTTAACAACCATCAGCCAAACTTTCTTATTATATCTTATTTTCTGTTATCATCATAATTATGACAAATTGGAGCCATTGGATGTGCTAGAGCAATTTTAAAAATTGCAAATACTGAATTTTCAGTTTATCATAGATAATTAAGCTTCATGTCTTATTAGGAAACATCATTTGTTTAACAGTAAGTTATCACATGGAAATTGACACCTCTTCTCATGCTCCACTGTACATGCAGGCATAAATTCTCAAAGAGATGATAGCAGATGAGAGGTATAAATAAAATATGGGGAGCTAGAAAAGACAGACGCGGCTTAAATGACTCACCAGAGCATAAGAAGAAAAGTGGAAATCAAGGTATTCAGAAGGCGAAACCTAGAAGCAAACCAAACAATGGATTTGGGAGGACTATGTTTTCCAAAAAATTTGTCAGGCTGATTCTATGTTAAAGGGACACTTAATCGTGAATAGTGTAGTTCACCAAAATTTTATATGATAGACTAACCTACAACAAGCTCTCCTAAAAAGTGATGTCACACAACCTAAAGAGACTTCTTAAAATATCATGAGTCATGAGCATTTGAATATCAAGAATTTCATTCATCAGTTATTCCGTGTCCCAATGGATAAACAGATATAGAAATCCCAAAATAAACATTTTTTTGTTTTCACATGTAAAATGTTTTCAACTAAATTTATCAATTTTAAAATTTTAAATATCAATAAGAATGTAAAATATTAATATTTTACCTTAGGTACTGGATATCTTATTTGGGCATCTTGTTAAGTAGGATTTGTTGTTTTTTTTTTTTCTTTCTTTCTCTCTCTCTCTCAACAATCATTTAATTAATTGATCTCACTATTTTAAATTTTGCCAGGATGTTTCATTATTGTCATAGATTATTTTAAGATTTAGATATTTATTATGAAAATATTGTATATTATGGAACTACCACCTTAAATACAAAGTATATCAAATTGCACAGTAATAAATAGAGACTGAATAGCATCAAACCAAAACAACATTCTGTTTCAGAGAGTGCCATTGAAAAACACCTGCCTCTCCTAAATATAATTAAGTAATCAGTTAAGATGAGCCATGTGTTATTAAGTAACTCTTCTTTAGTACATTTGCATTAGGTTTCTAATCAGTGGTGAAGTACTAGTTTCTGTGGAGTGTGACATGGCAGATATTATAATATGAAAATTATTCTAAATTTTAAAAATGGTTAAGGTTTTTCTCCATGTTTTTCAAATTCATTTTTAAAAATACTTTTGAAAAATCATAAAAATATTGAAATTTGGTGGAACATACTAAATTCCCATGACTATATAGTTTTATACTCCTTTATTATACTCCACAAAATTTCTCTTTCAGTAAAGTTCCTAAAGTGTAGCTGGGTTCCTTTTCTATTTTTTTCCTATTCTTTTCTTTCCTTTACTTTCTTTTTTCCCTAAAAAATACCAATTGAATCACATCAGCCACAACATTATGACATTAATTGTACTATGATATTCCATTCAAAAAACAACATTTTGTTATGAAACTCTCTATCCATCTATTATGAATGGCATAAAATTACAATAATACTCAGCCCCCCTTCAAATTTTCCCTTTAATATTTAAAACATAAGCGAGATAGTGTTTCAGTCTGTTAGACTGATGCCTTGAATGTTCTGTATCATTCATGCTCAAATTTTAATCTACATTACAAATGTTTCAAAGTCATTTGCCTGGATCTGCCACAAATTTTGTTTCCACAGCTATGGCTCAGGTTCATGTCTTAACTGTTCCTTACCTAAAATGGTTTCCTAGTCATGAATATGTTGTTCTCTGTCCTTCATTAATATAAACCAGAATTTGAAATCAATTCTGTCCTTTGTTCCATTTGTTCCTTATGGAATTAACAAATTTTACCAGTGATATATTTCTACTTTATGAGACTTAGGAAAAAATATTTATTGTCAAGTTCCTAACAACATCTATTTGAGTATATAAAATGTTTTATGTGGACTAGATTTAAATATGTAATATATATAACATATTCTTTGCTAATCTCCCAAAACTTAAAATGATAGACAATATATAATTAAAATAAAAAATAAATTTGAAATAGTGTTAGAGTAAAAGAAACATTAACGCAAAATGAATAGTGAGGCATTTATTGAAAATAGAAAGGGTATGATTAAAGGAAGCAATTACCCAAATATATATGCAAGATAATATTAACATAGAGGGCGAAGATCCAGAATAACTCCAAGATCATAGTGAAGAACTAAAAAGAGGATGAGATGACAATGGAAAAATTGTTAGAATATTTTTATTTTTTAAAATTTCTCTTGAGGACATTTTCCTAATAAAATCCTAAAAGTATTAATAAAATATTTACTTCTAAATAATACATGAATCAATAGATGAATCGTGAGAGATATTAAAAAAATATTTTGAACTGAATGAAAATAAAAAAGTCGGTATTTTAAAATTTGTAGGATAAACAAGAACCATGCATTAAGGGAACTTTATAGTACTAAATGATTATGTTAGAAAAGACCTAAAATCAATGAACTAAGCTTTCACTTTAAAAAAATAGGATATGAAATGAAATATAAAACAAACAGAAAAAATATAAATAGTAGAAATCAATGAAATAACAAACAAAATATATTGAAAATTTAGAATACCAAATACTTGTTCATTGAGCTCATCGGTAACACTGATAAACTTCTTGCCAAACTTGTGAGGAAAAGAAAGAGAAAAAAATACAATTAACCAATATCAACAACGAAAGTAGAATAGCATTTTTTCAAATAAAAAAATCTCTACTGAATTTAAAGATTATATAAGATTACCTGTAAGGTTAGTCATTAATAAGTGTGATATTGACATTAAGATAGAGATTGGATCAATAGACCTGAACAGAATACAGAAAGTTTCACTCACTCATAAATAGATGCTATTTTTTTTGCAAAGTTGCCAATCCAACTCAATGACAAAAGATAATCCTTTCAACAAACAGTTCTACTGCATACTAAAATTAACTCAAAATTGATCCTAGAGTGGAATGTACAAAGTAAACTTACCAAATTTCTAGAAAACAGTCCAAGAAACAATTTTGGTGACCCAGAGTTTAGCAACATTTTCTTAAATAACTAAAAAAACAAAAATTATTTAAAAAATAAACAATTTGAGTTAATCAAGATCTAAAGTATTTGTTTATCAAAATGTACAGTTATGAAAATTAAAACACTAACCATCAATTGAAAGCAAATAATTGTATATCATATATCTGTTTATGCACATTTAGAATACAAAAGAATGTAACAAGACAACCCAACTCTAAACAGCTAAAGATTTGAACACTTTATTAAAGATATATAAATGGTGAATAACCCCATTAAAGGTTCTTCATATCATAAGCTGTTAGGAGAAAGGAAATTAAAATCATAATGATATTCTAATACATAACCTGAAGAATGACATATAGAAATAGTTTGACCATATCTAATGTTGTCCTGGAACAACTGGCATTATCATTCACTACTGGTAGGAACACAAAATGATTATGCAGTCTCTTAAAAAGTTAAACCTACATCTACTATATGACCCAGCCTTTCTACTCTTATGTACTTACAATAAATTAAAGCATATACTCACACAAAAACTTTATACAAGTGTTCAGAAGCAGCTTTGTTGTACTAGCCAAAAACTGGAAACGACTCAAGTTACATATCTATAAGAACATAAACAAACATCCATTCAATGGAATTCTACTCAGAAAGAAATGGACTACCGATACACACCATAAAATGAATGGATATGAAAATAAGTATTCTGAGTGACAGAGGCCAGAATTATGGAGTACTTAACTATTATATATTTCCCTTTGTATAACAATTCTAGAAAATGAAAACTAATCGGCAAGTAACAAGCTGGGCATCATGGCTCACACCTGTAATCCTGGCACTTGGGAAGTTGGGGTGGGAGAATCGTTTGAGACCAGAAGTTCAGGACCAGTCTGGGCAATAGTGAGACCCCATCTCTATAAAAAATAGAAACATTAGCTGGATATGGTGATGCACACTAGTAGTCCCAGCCACTCGGGAGGGGACTGAGGAAAGAGGATAGCTTGAACCCAGGAGTTTGAGGTTGCATTGAGCAAAGATGATGCCACCACACTCAAACCTGAGCAACAGAGTAAGATTCTCTCCCCCCCCCAAAAAAAAGAAAGAAAAGGTAAAAAATATAGTAATTATAGTAATAAAAAGCAGATCAGTGTGTGGTGGTGCGAAATTGTGGGATGAGAGAACACTGGGAACCTTTTGTTGTAATAGATATTTTCATTCTCTTGATTGTGGTGTTGGTTTCACAGCTGTAATACATATGGTAAACCTCATTAAATTGTGCAATCTAAAAATATGCAATTTCTTATATCTCAATTAAGTTGTAACAAATCAAGCACCAAGAAAATAGTGTATTAAATTGGTAAAATCAGTAGTACTCTTGTCTTCTATATTTGACTAATTGTAACATATGACAATGTCTATTTTACAATACAATTTATAAAATACATAAACATCTATGACATATGATATGCATTTTACTAATACATACACAGTTTCCTAAATAAATGGAGAAATATGCCTTAGGGTTATAATATTTACATTTTAATATCTTGGTGTTATCTCTTATTTAATATTTCTAAACTTATTTTCTCACTTTCCCTACCTGTTGTTTTTGTGCTCTATGGTTCATACTAATATTGAATAACAATGCAATTTGTTTTCTTGCAAAAAACAGAAGAATGCTGAGACTGTTTTCTACTGTCTCCCTCTAGCCCCACCATGCCCAATCTTGACTTGATTTTATTTCTGAAATTTCTCTATTCTACTTCTCTCTATTTATACTTTTATAACACTATTCCAAATCAGCACAGTTCTTTTCTTGGACATGAAAATATTCTACAAATTTTCTTTGAGTTTTCAGTTTTACTAGCAACATTTTTAGCATTGCTTCCTAATGCCATCGGGATAAAGTGAACATTGTATAAATTGCTTCATAGAGCTTATCATACTTTATCACAAGCTACTGCACCCCTCACCTGCATTATGACTCCATGTCAACAATGCACCAACTTTGCTTTTTCTGTTTTATGGATTATGTTATGTCTGATATTCATGAGTCTTTCCTTCTGCTAAAACACCAGTTATCACTTTCGGGGGGAAATAACTCATATTACTTATATATGTTTCAGTTTCAATATGACTCCCAGTGTGTATCTCTCCTTAAACTTTAGTCTAGGTTGAAACTCACTTGTGCATTCTCTCATAGCATCATTTAGACTCCCATCAGATAGCACATCTTTATATGTGGTGTCAGGAAGACTGAGATCCATGAGGACAAGTATTATATTTGCCTTATCCTACTACGAGTACCTAGAAAACAGAGGAATATAGTAAATATTCGTTAAGTGGGTATATATCTAATAAATTTCCAACACCATTACAGATTTGGAAATTGAGGTCTAGAACTTTTCTAAGTTCACAGTGTTATCGGTTAAAGACCAGAGCTGTTAGTAGCAATTAGGTCTCCCAATTTTCAATTTGAGTTTTTTTCATGTACTGCACCACATTAATTAAAGATAAAATTAGCTATTGAAATTAATAAATCTCCAAATTTTAGGTAATTAACACCTTATTTCTCCCTTACCTAATAATTTGGTGTGGATGTTGTAGATTGTGTAACACTTCTTCAAATTGTCACATAGGAATCCAGCACCTCCCACACATCACTGCATGGTTATTGAGTGTATGCTAGAAACTGTCTTCATTCTACCCAGCTGGAAGAGAAAATTATCAAGAATATTACCTGTAGGAGTTTATATTGGCTAGACCTGGAGTACTGCACATTTCTTCCTCCTACATTTTGTTTGCCAACATAGTCACATAGATTTACCTAACTGCAAAGGAAACTGAAAAATGGAATCTAGCTATGTGCCAAGAAAAAGAAGAAAATAACCAGTCTCTGCCCAACACAATGCATTTTATTTAAAACACAGGACAGAATAATAATGTTTCTATATAATTTTAAGGCAATAAAAGTGAATTATTTCTCATAAGTAAAAGATCCTAATTAATATCTGAATTATATTCCCAATCTTGTTAGGTAAAATATAATTATTTACCCTGCTTCATAGTTTCACATTCATAAATATTAAAGTGGTCATAGTAATTATTTGATTTGTTTAAAGGATGAATTATTATTAAGATTATTAAAATCAGCCTGTTCTAGAATCAAATAAAGATCACTTTTTCCTGGATGTGGAAAAAATGTTTCATATCAACTATCAACACTTAATTTTTTCCTGTGTTGAGGGAAACACTACATAAGGTTTAGGATTAAAATGGTGCTGAAATAATGCACAAAGAGAACGATGTATTGCAAGTTTGTTTACTGAAATTGTATGTACTACAAAACAAAATAGAGAAAAAGAGTAATATATGTTGTGATTGATGCAGATATAAAAACCAGGAGTCATTTTGAAAGCAGTCTCATTTTTAATTTTATTGCTATTTTTTTCTTTAGAAGTAATTTTTTCCAAAAAAAATGTATATTGTCATGCAAATTCACACTCTTCTGTTGTCTATAATTTGGTTTCTGTATTTTACTAGTGTGGTGATAAATTTCTGGAAGAAAAATATTCCATTTAAGTTGATGCAATTGTAAGAGCAATTGAGAGATGACAGTGATTTGCATTCACTCTCAGTTTCAATTTGTATCTGAAGAAAATACCAATTCAGTTTCACTGGGCCTGTGGTCCAGGAAAATTTTCTTAGCTGTGCTTCTGCATATTTTGACAACTCTGGCCCATATTATATGGGCATCTCTGCATATAGTCAAGGAGTAATAAAAAAACATAAAAAATATCTCTTCTAAAGATAATGTGAAACAAATTAAGAACGACTTATATAATTGTATAATTTTACTGGTATTTATTTGATAAATAATACCTATTATTAGATTTTCATTATCATATACTTTGTAATTTTTCCCAATCACTTCAAAATAATAATCTCAGGACTCTAGTAGTAGAGAAATTCAGATAGCACAGATATAAGAGGAATATAGCAAAGTATTACTACCTCCCTACTTTACCAAATTGAGGGAAAACAAAAAAGATAGATTCAATGGTCATTTGTAATATAATTGAAGGATGGCTTGCAAAGAACAAATTACATACTGTGCCCTTTAAAAATAAATTCCTTTTAAATACTTTGAAAGAGAAGGATAATTTTAATGTTTTATTTGTAAACATAAAGAAATTGAAATAAAAAACTATATCTACATATGCTGGTCTGCCACTATGGCACTAAGATATATGGAACAATTCTGGACAAAACATATATGCATATATACGTACACACACAAATCATATATATTTCAAATTGTTTATGGATATATACACACATACACACATACACATATATATGTATACTTTAAGTTGTTTAAGTGAATATGCATGTATATATTTTGGGGGATCAATAATCACTTAAATAACTTGATTAAAATATATTATAGAATTAATGAGTCCATGTAATTTATAATGATTCATCAATGATGATTTAAAAGTATTTATGGTGCAAACAGTACATGTGAACATGTTAGGGAAATTTCCATGCATACTAGGGGAATTTCCGTGCTGATTCTGCTTAAAACCACAAAGCTAAAAGAGACACTGACACCTGTCAGCATTGCAAGCTGAAACCGCAGAGCAGTTGAACAAAGCTGAACAAAACTGCAAGCCTGCCATGATTCTAATGTTTGTTATAAGCCTGCCATGATTATAATATTTGTTATAAGCCCTATCATGATTCTAATGTTTGTTATAAGCCTATCATAATTCTACTAGTTATAAGAATTATTGTTTATTGGATAACTTTTGAATCTTTTTGCTAATTGGTTATTTATACTTGTGTGTGATTTATTAAGAGTAGCACCACCCACCAAAAGTATAAAACCTGACAAAAACCCAGAAGAGGTGCTCAGAATTTGGAGACAAGTCTCCTCTGGGCCTGCCGGCAAATAAAACTTTCTGACTCTCCAAGTCTATGCATGCCACTCGGTTATTTCCCTGGGACCGGTCACCGACACTTGCCATAACAAACATTCTTCATAGAAGTCAAATATCACCTCTTCCTATTTAGTTCCAGGAACTCTCTCTTTATGTTTCTTATTGTTAAGTGTGACATTCATAGCTAATTTCATGTTTATCACCACAAAGAAGAGGTGTAAGTACAATGTCATGGCTACTCAGAACTCGTTTATATTTGAAACAAAATAACTCCTCTTGCCTCTGCCTTCTTAGTACTGTTGATTTAATGCTGGCTTCATCATTATTCAAGATGCTACATCAACCACCATGTATCCTGTAAGTGTAGACTTCCAATGACTCTCTCAAAGATTGTTACTGAGCTACATCGTAAATGATCACAAATGCAAATCTTACCCAGAGTATTTAGGAAAATGTGCAGTACAGTTTATTTTCTGGTCATGTTTAAATTAACACTGTGATGTTTACAGTATAAATGCAGAACAACAAATGTTCCAACTGTGTCCTCTCTTGAACTCTTCAGGCATAACCACTGCATGCTTAGCAAATGGTCTCTTCCAATGTTGAATGCACCCCTGTCTTTTACTCACCACCATGAGTTGGAGAGATAGTGATCTGTGGGCAAAGAAAGCAAATCTGTGAATCTTTTTTCCTTCCAAGTCCTAGAATTTTTTTTTTTTTTTTGGTAATGGTTTCTTTTTGTTGGTTATCCATTTTTTCTTGTATATCATTGAGTTTTCTTACAATCCATGTTCAAAATTCTTCTTCTGTCATTTTAATGTTCTGAATTTGGTTGTTGTCCATTGCTAGAGAGCTGGTGTTCCCCTTTGGGGATATGCTTTCTGTTTGATTCTTCATACTTCCAGAGTTCTTTCGCTGATTTCTTCCCATCTGGATCAGCTGTTGCTTCTTAACTTTAGATTTTCCTTTGGATGATGACACTCCCTGTTTAGTCTCTGAGCGAGTAGGTCGTGTTTAGGAGCAAGACAGATGGCAGCTGGTCCCTGCCAGCCTGGATATGTGTGCTTCTGTGGTTGCTTGATCTGCCATTAGGGGGAGCCGCTAATATGTTGTTCGGGGTTCTTCTACCACAGTTGGGAGGCAGCTCCTAAGGGGAGCAGTCACTTGGTGCACCTGCTGTGGCCTCTGGCCAGGATTTTCCTTCCCTGACCAGGAACCCCACTGTTGGCAGCCGACAGGACGCTGAGATCAGGCCCCAGAGTTATGATCCTATTGGATGACCTAAACCTGTCTGACAAGCAGAGTCACTGAGCTGTCAACAATTGATCTGCGCCAAGGACCCGCAGATTCAGGCCAGTCACACAGGAAAAGTGGCTTTTCTTGTCTCTCCCTACCTCCAGGGGTGGAGCCTACCGCTTTCGACCGAAAGTTGCTGTGCTAGGAGAATATATTTACTTGCAGTAATATAGAACTAACATTGATGTCAAGTGGAAAACAAAGTGTGCATTTTTAAAGAGAAATATTTAAATGTTACAAACACCGAAAATGCTTTCTTTTTCCCTCTCCTTCATTGTTTTAGTCATATAGATAGAATATTTTAACTTTGTGTTTTAAATCATGTTTGTCTTACAGAAGAGTATCATTCGATAAACAAAGAAATGCTCTTTAAATCTCATTTTCCACTCTCTCATACTGAATATATACTTAAGTATATAGAAAACGTAATTTAATATATGAATAATTTTGCAGTTACTATACCTTAAGTGTAATAAAAAATAAAGTAAAATGGTAATTTATAAGATCTGTATGTATTTCAATATAATATGATAGCACTAAAATAAATGCAGATGCTCATATATACTTATAATTTATGAATTTTATTTTAAAAGAAGTTGAATACCAGAAGTTACCCAATACGGGAAGTGCAGAAAACTGAAAATGGAGGTGCAATAGACTATGAAAGTCAAATTTAGTATTAGAATAAATATCACGAAGCCTATTTAGGAATGGTAACAGAAAAAGAAAATAACCTTAACTGAAGTAAATTCATTATGTGAAGACATATTACAGACTGGCTATGTAGAGAAAATGAGGAGTGAAAATATTCTTATAAATGAACTGGGCCAACATGAATGTTGTGAAAACAACAAAGTCATGACAAATGATAGCAAAATATTTTGTACCTAAAATATCACTAATGTTGATGTATATATTCAATCTCTAGTATTTAAAAATCTTTGAGACCTTATTTTTGATAGGCTACCAAAATACAGGATAGATTGTAAAAAAGAAATAGCAATACAAGACACTCTTTAACCTGTGCCATATCTTTGGAGAGAGTAGTAAACTGATATGGAAAAACTCCAAAATAAATTAATTAAAATGAAAACCAATTAAAAATAAAATTTTCAAAATTTAGATTATACAATTGTCAGTAATTTAAAAATAACACATCTCTACGAGTTTACCTATGACAGCAATAAACTGTAATTAATACAAAGAATATTTTATCATTTGCATTGATAATTTGCTTTGTGAAATTTATTACACAACTGATTTTCAAGATTTTTCATTTCTCACTAATTTTTCCCAAAGACATATCTAGATTCTCAAAATCTACATTATTGCTTGTGAAATCATATTGATGTCAATAGTCCCATTTTTGTAGCACTGCTTTATAAAATAGTTATTTAGACTATTCAAACTTATGACTTCATCAGTATTAAATTTTAGCTCTTCAAACACACTTGTTAGGAAAGCAAAAAGACAAACCACACAATTAGAGACAATATTTGAAACACATATTACTTACTCAATAAATGAATTGGTTAAAAAAAATCCTTAATAAAAGCGATCAATATAGAAATGGAGGAAAACACACATATATAAAAATATATAACTTTTTTTATTCTCTCACACTCTGAGGTATCACAAGTTAGGGTGGACATATATATATACATACTACCTTTATATATACTACCTAAGTCAGTTCTAGTTTATAAAAGTTACCTTGATGTAATAATTGATAATGTCTTTTTTTATTGTAAAAAGTTTCTTGCATTAGACAATGAATTATATGGTCATGATACTCATAGTGTAAAATTAAATTTTCAAGATGACCAGTTAATAAGTGATTGGGATGCATTTGTGCTCCGGTATTTCTCTCCAAAATTTGTTGTTAAATAAATTGCCATAGGCCTTGCAATCTGATTATTCATATTGGTTACATATGTAGTTTATTCCTAGTACTTGAAGATTTTATATTTTTTTAAAAAATTAATTTATTAAAAAACAATGCTTTCTGGGACAGTATAAATAATCTTGACCTGGGGACACATGTTATTGTTTTTACTTTACTGTATTTTGGCTATAGGTTCTTATGGAAGATATTTAAACTTTTGAAGATTTACTATTTTTAATGGAACAATAATTATCAGGCTGATTATGGTAAGGCATCATCACTCAATCATTTATTGCTCATCTGTTACATGACAAGCATTCTTTGGGGCTATACTGTATATGAAAGATTAAGACATAGATTTTACTCTGGGGCTACAGTCTGGTAATGAAGACAGGCATGTATATTTATTATTGCATATCAGCAAATCTAAGTCTCCAGTGATCATGACAAAATTATTTTACATACCAGTGAGAAAGAAAAACATACTGTCAATCAAAATTGTGACCTAATGTTCTTTTATCACATTTATTGTAACACACATCCAGATTTTTATGGTATTATAATGTGCAAAATATGCATTTAGAATTTTTGAAATATGATAATAGGACCAGTATGACAAGTGCTTTATCAGTTTGTAGACATAGGTTAAAGTGAGAGTAGAAGTAGTTAAAGCTGACTTTGCTTGGGAGAATGGAGGATAGGATATTTAAGCTATGTCATAAAAGATAAGTAATATTTAAGATGTGTCATAAAGAATATGTAGGGAGTTTTATGTCAGCATGTTTAAATAAAGAAAATAATATCACTCTTCTGTGCCTCAATTATATTATATAATCCCACAGTGACATAGCAGTAAAATGTATTATTATAATCATAATTTACACTCATGCATTCGCTGTTATTGAGTGCTACTGTCTGTGTCTGTCATTATTTTAATAGTTCTAACTTTTATTGCCCCAGACTGTAATTTTTAATCTGAATGAGATAACTTTATCTCTTTCTTATCTGTATTGCAACAATTTATAAAATACCATCACCGACTAGCTTTCAAAGTCGATATTTAAGATTTTTGTTGCTGTTATTGTTGTTATGACATGGAAGTATTTCTCTAGCAAATTTCACATGGAAATGCCATAATTTTATTCTGATGCCAGAGTTCCCTTGAAATGGTTCTGCCATTCTATTCCTGTAATTTACAGCTAATTTACTCAAGGAATATTATAACAGATGTATCTTAGATGCATGATTTCCCCAAATCCCTCCAACTTTAGGACATTTTCTGCTAGAGTTTGACATGGAATTCTAGCATATCAGTTTTGCTGGTGAGATCAGTGTCACAAAAAGTTTTCATAATCCCAGAACAGACTCAAGAACAATATCTAATTTTTTGTGATCATCTATATCTATTCAGCTATATTGTCCACTTATTTTTCAAAAAAAAATACTTTTTTTTTTTTGACTTGTTTGTTCTGTTTATTTATTTTTTTTATTTCAGCATAATATGAGGGTACAGATGTTTAGGTTACATGTCTTGCCCTTGGCCCTCCTCCCCCCCTCAGTCCAGGTTTCAAATATGTCCATCCCATTGTGTGGTGCACATTGCACTCTCTGTGTACACACATACCCGCCCCCTCCTCCCTCCTCCCCCCTCCCCCCTGCCCAATATCTAATAGATGTAATTCTTATATATGCACTTATGTGTTGATCTGTTAATACCAATTTGATGGTGAGTACATGTGG
>CAUYSK010050834.1:0-28761 GCA_963575035.1 Avahi laniger | reverse complement strand
TCTGGCACGTGGTATGTGTTTTAAAAATGTTGTCATATAAAATGTTGTCCTCGGTTTTGAGAGGCTCACAGCACTGCGAGGTAAAGAGAGAGAGATACGGAAAGAAGTTTCAATGCAATATAACAAATGCTCTCAGGAAGGTACGAGTGAAGTTCTGGACTTTCTTTGCTGCAGGATGGAACACAGCCTGGGGACTGGGTGGCGTGTGCTTGCCACGTACAGCTTCCCTCCGCAGAACCACGCTAGAGGACACCCAGACAGTTTTCATCTTTTCTTTTTATAGCTGCCACTATGAAAACAACCTCCATTATGGTAACATATAATTACCACAAGTGGTTTTCAAAAACTTTTCTATCAAATTTAAATGATAGTGAAACTTGTTTAGGAGACCATCTCTTTGAACTTTATAGGGTGCAGGAGTAATTTATGTGAAAATAGGATTGGGCAACTTTTTCTGCTGTTTGAAACTCCGGATGGGGCCCCGTGTGAGTTAGATGTGGCAATAGCCTTATAGTAGGGTAGCCAACTTATCCCCATTTGCATGAGACTTTCTAGTTTTAAAACTAAAGGTTCTACTTCCCAGGAACCCTCTCAATATATTGGGCAAAAATTGAAAACTGTTACAACCCTTTTGATAGGAAATGGAAACTTTAAAAAGAAAACATAACTATTAGCCTCTCAGTTTGGAAAGAACTGGTAAATATAGTTGAAATCAATACGTATTTACGGATTTTCTATTGAATTGACAATACACGTGTGTTCCTGTCCTTGATAAGCTACAATGTGATTCAGCGAATAAGAAATAAACCACCCTATAGCTAAGTCAAGGTACGTTTATATATTAGTTCAAGACAATAAGAGAAATGATGTTACAACATGGCTAAGGGCCAAATCGTTTGTCCACCCTAGAATTGTTGCGGGAATGGAGTTCAGAGGAAAGGAACAGCTCTCACCGGGGCTGGGGTGTTCATGGAAAACTATTAAGACAGTTATACTTTACGATGGTTCAGAAAAACTGGGGGGGACTTTGATACCCAGAGATGAAGGTGGATGGCACATTACAGGAAAAGCCACAGGAGTGGAAGAAGCAGAAGGCACAACCAGCGGACAGGGATTGGCACATTAAAGGAGGAGGAGGAGGAGGGAGAGGAGGGGAAGGAGAAGGGGAAATGCAGTGAGGTGAAGTTAGCATCGCACGACGTTCTGCAGTATCGCGCACTCGCTTAAGCAGGGGTTGGAATATATCTGTCAACCGACCGCTCTTTTTCCCTGTGTGAAGAAACACTATCTCCCCTCCCCCCTGCATTTTTCTAGTTCCAAGCCCTAAATGTTAATATAAAGCAGTATGGTAGCTCTGTGTTTTGGTCGTCCAGGGTTTTATAACAAATCGCTGCAAATCTAGTGTGGGCTTCCTTGGCATGGTGGTCTCAGGGTGATCACCCTCCTACGTGGCAGCTGGCTCCCCCCAGGGCACCAAAGCAGAAGCTCCCAGGTCCCAAACTGGCCCAGCACTGCTTCTGCCTCAGTCCATTGATCAAAGCAGGTCACAGGGCCGTTGAGATTCAGGGGAGGGGATTACACGAGGAGGAGCAGCTCATCGGGGGTCACCAAGGGGACAGCCTTCCTCATCCTCCTATAGGGATCTAGCATGAGGCTCTGTGGTCGAAAACTTCTTCCACAACGCGGAGACTTTACATAACATTCAATTTTATTCTCTAAGCAGAATTTTCTCTGCTTAGAGGGAAAAGGCAGCCAGCGATCTCCCCCCACGGAAAACAGAAGCTAAACAGGAAGTCAGGTCCTCTGCATCCTAAAAGGCACAGCTGTGTAAAGACGGATCAAGGCCCTGGAGCCGGGCGGGGCCCACGCCTAGGACAGGGTATCTGGAAAGGGAATGCAGGGTTTGGATCCGAGACAGACGTGCTGGCCAGCGGCCCATGTCTTTCCTGCAGGACACCCCGGGATTGATGCTCCCATCTTCAGGGAACGGACGTGGAAACGAAGGATTTGCCTCCTAGTCACCAGCAGAGCAGTCGCTGCTGCACCGCTGGGCACTGGGGAGCTCCAGGAGTGAAGCCGGACCCAGCAAGATCAGGAAGATTTGATGTTAGGAGAGTTGTGTTTTCCTGAGTCGGTCAATGCCAGATGCACTTTTTCCACGTGTCCCACTGCAGAGTTTCACATGATTATTGACAATAACTTTTTGCACTGGGTCTTCTTTGTCTCCCTCCGCCTCCCCATCCCTTTTTCTCTAGGACATAAGGTGCAGAGATGAGTTTAAAAAAACATCCATTTTGGAACACATTCTCATCAACAGTCTGCACAGAGCCCTTCTCTTTTTTTTTTTTTTTGAGACCAAGTCTCTCTTTGTTGCCCAGGCTAGAGTGCCGTGACGTCAGTCTACCTCAAACTCTTGGGTTCAAGTAATCCTTCTGCCTCAGCCTCCCGAGTAGCTGGGACTACAGGCATATGCCTCCATGCCTGGCTGATTTGTTTTTTCTTTTTGGAGAGATGGGGTCTTGCTATGTTGTCCAGGCTGGTCTTGAACTCCTGGCCTCAAGCAAGCCTCCCACCTCAGATTCCCCAACGTGCTAGGATTACAGGCATAAGCCACCTTGCCCCGCCTCCTCTTCTTTTTGTAAGGGCACCAATCCCATCACAAGGAGTTCACCCTCATGACCTCATGTAACCCCAATTACCTCCCAAGGCTCCACCTCCAAATGCCATCACATTGGGGGTTAGGATTTCAATGTATGAATTTGGGGGGTGGGGCACAAACATTCAGTCCATCACAGGGGAAATGGCTGTGGGTACACATCTAGCTGTCTGTGTCCCCTGTAGGAATGAGGGAGAGGCTGGCAGACATTTCCTGGTCTCGGGCGTCCCTATGCAGGAACAGAGACAAGGTAACAGGAAGGCCGGAGAAGGGAGGCTGGCTCAGCTCCGTGCCACCTGCATTCACTTCCTGAGGAGCAGAGACCTCAGGAGTGACCACTGGGGACATTCCTTCCCGACAACTGTGCTTTCACCCTAGGGGGAGCTTGGTCAGATGATCTCGGGGTAATTTTAGCAGCAAGAGGGGAGCAGGGAAGGGGCTGGAATAGGGCGGATGGATAACTTGTGAGCGTCGACTGCGCGTCAAGGTGGGGAGGTTGGGGCTGACCCCGCACGGTTCGTTTCCTTTCTGCCTTCCTCGCCAGGGCAATCTGCCTTGCTTCACTTGAAAAATATTCTCAGCATGTTGTTTAAATTAAAATGTTTGTACCTGAAATCCAAATTTAAAGATGCTAAAGAACTTTTTGGTGACGACTTTGCAAAAGTCACTACTTAAACTCAAGTGAAGGAGGAAACAGGTACTGAACAAAAAGATAACAAGAAAATCTCACACGTGAAACAGACACATGAGCATCAACATGCACACAGACACATTTGAAAACTGTAATCCTTGGTGAATTGCCAGCATTTTTACTTATCTTGATTCTAAGATACCAATCCCAACCTTGCAGATGACCCGATTTCTTTTCAATACTTTTTCAGTCTAGATGTTAGTGTGGATTTATTCTTGCCCATCTATTTATTCTCGTGCCTGTAGTTGTGTCTTGAGTGCAGCGAAGGGACATTTCACTGCCGCCCAGTTTCTCCCCCAGTAAAGGCTGTAAAGGAAACCCCTTACCTGGGGCATAGGTACCTACCGCTTTTCAAGCTCCAGCACTGAAGTCCTGCTAACCCCATATTGAGATGAAACTAGAATCAACAAGCATTTCCATGGCTCTTGGCACAGAGCTCATGTCACCAGGCCAACTGAGAGGCAGGAATTGGCAGAGCCACTGGCAGGAAGGGCGAAGATCAAAGAGGAAGCAGAAGCAGGAACTTACATCACTCGAATCTTCTTCCTGACTCCATTCCATTTTGACGCGCTAAGTTTCCAAAAACACCTAAGGTACAATCAGTGATTGCTATGGTCCGAATGTTTGTGTCCCCCAAAAATTCATATGTTGAAATCCTAACCGCCAAGGTGATAATATTAGGAGACGGGGCTTTTGGGAGGTGATTAGATCATGAGGGCAGAGCTCTCACAAATGAGATTCGCTCCCTTATAAAAGAGACTCCACAGAGCTCGCTAGGCCCTTCCACCGTGTGAGGACCTGGCAAGAAGCAGCTTTTGCATCTATGAACCAGGAGAGAGCCCTCAAGACACATCGAACCTGCTGGCACCTTGATCTTGGAATTCCCAGCCTCCAGAACTATGAGGAATAAATTTTTGTTGTTTATAAGCTACTCAATTTATGGTGTTTTGTTATAGCAGCTGGAATTGACTAATACAAAGACTATACATTTATTTCTAAGTTACGCAAGTGTGTCTGTAACTTAATCAATAACTTGAAAAGAAGCACGATGGAGATAAACTTTGAGAGAACAGATCCTCTCCAGCCTGCTTGAGAACACCCAATCAAATGGGGAGAATGGGCTGCCTGGCAGTCAGTATTTCCAGAACATTCTTGGACACGCCTTCAGATTCTGTCTGTCATAGCTTTGCCAGAGCTGTTAACTTCACCTTGGAGAGTGAGAGCTACTTCCTGCTGTCATTAAGTTTATTTCAGCAGTATCTTCTCATCAGAAGCCCAAGCCTCCAAGATGCTTGCCCTCACGTGATGCATTTGGCTCCAATGAATTATCTTATCTCACTGCTCCCGGCAATTGAGTTTATGTTCCCAATTCCTTCAAGCCAGCTTGTGTGAATTATGGTCTCATAATTGCATAGTTCTCTGCATCACAAGCCCAGGAATCAATCTGGTGAGTTGGTGCACGCCCCAGGGTTTACTTCTGCTGTAGTCCATTTCAGCGCTCTTCCTTCTTAGAAAAGCACCTATTCTTCCAAGACAGAAAACTGCTGGTACACGGGCCAGGACAATTCCCAAGGTGCCAATGACTACTGCGAGGGAGCGGGGAAGGGGAACATCTCTGTTCTGTTTCTCCAATCCTCCCAGATCCAGATCCACATCCTGTTCTTGCATACGTACGGTCGGTCCCAGGCAGAACTGTCAAGTCCACAAAGAGTCCACACCCCAAGCTTCTCTATTTTGTCTTTTCTCTACTTGGGGAACCCATTTCGCATCTTCCAGGTACCTGTTACTCTCTGTCTCTGCATTCAACTGTCTCTTCTTTCTAAAATTCCTCAGCCCTTTTTGTCAGTCCAAGAGATAAAACGCTGATAGAGGCCAGGTGCAGTGGCTCACACCTGTAATCCTAGCAATTTGGGAGGCCAGGGAGGTAGGACTGCTTGAGGTTAGGAGTTCAAGACTAGCCTGAGCAAGATTGAGACCCCATCTCTACCAAAAATAGAAAAAATTAGCCGGGTATAGTGGCATGTGCCTGTAGTCCCAGCTACCTGGGAGGCTGAGGCAGGAGGATCACTTGAGCCCAGGAGTTGGAGGTTGCAGTGAGCTATGATGATGCCACTGCACTCTAGCCTGGGTGAAAGAGTGAGACCCTGTCTCCAAAAAAAAAAAAAAAATAGAAACTCAAAATATTTATTTTCCCAATTGTATCTCCATTTTAGCAAGGAATACGATCTCAGATTAAAGAAATGGAGAGAGTCTTGACAGTGGAATATCAGGTACCAGCCAGCAGCAGCAGATGGGGAGGATTTGCGGGGTCGCAGCTTGGGTCTCTAAAATCACACCATGGAGGCAAAAATGAAATCCACCTACATTAAAACCAGCTCTGTTTTCAGGCTTTGGGGCAAAAATGCCTGACTTCGTTTTGAGTTGGATCTTACACTGATTCCTCAGCCCTGAAAAAAGCTCTCTATGGTTTTATAACCTTATAATTTCCAGTAACATATGTCTGCTAGGATTTTCCACAGGCTGCTTCCACTATCTCCTTTTCTCTGTTCAGAATCCACTGAAATGGGGAAAAGATGAAGAAGAACAGGTCTTCAGAAGAAGATGAAGAGCTCGTCCTTGGACATGGTGAACCGAAGGTCCATACTTACGGAACGTCCATTTGGAAATCCCCAGTAGACAGTTGGACATGTAGGTTTGGAGTTCATGAGAGAGGCTGGTATTAGAGATTAAGAGTTGAAACTCATCTGCATATGATTAGAAGGTAAAGACATAGAAAAGGAAAATTTCTCCAGGGGAAATGAATAGTATTAGAAGAGAAAAAAGGACGAAGGAGGGACCAATAACAGCAAGATCAGGAGGTGTCTAGTATAAGAGAAGCCTGCTGAAAAAAGACCAGAGAGACAGGAAGAGAACCGAGAATGAGTCTTAACATGGAAACCAGGACAGGAAAAAAAGAAGATGTGTTCCCACTACGGTGCTCACAATTCATTGAACCAGTTAGACCAGGAGGAAAATGTATCTCAGATTACAAGAGGGGTATAATCTAAGCCAAAGAGTTAGAAGATCTAGGAGTCTCTTTCAGGTTTTTCTACTTTTGCACAATTCTTCTCCCAAGGCCTGAGCTCTCTTTCCATAAAACAGGTAACTAAGAAATTAGTTTATTATATATAATAATATAATTATACATAATATGCATTACATAATCAGCAGAATTATTTTCTTAGATGAATGAAGTTATGTCTATAGGATTCTTTGAAGTCACAGGGAAACAGGGCATTCTATTTTCATTATTTTTTCACTATCTTTAAAATTAATAGCTTTCAGCATTTATTAACTTCACTCTGGACTGAAAAACAAAGGAAGTTCTTGGATTTCTTGGCCCCTAGATATGGCCTCTGAGGAACAAGTTTCAAATGACCACTATCATGCAGCTACCCATATCAAATGCATTCACATTATTTTTCACATATGAAAATGAACAACCACGTTTCAGCAAATATAACGCTAATGCCCACATTTTAAATGTGAGAAATTCACACTAACCTTTCAATGTTTTTGTTTTTTAGCCCTGCTGCTTCTAGAATTTGCCTAGTTTTTGAAAATATTGCCATGCATTCGAAATGCTTTTCTTGGCACTAATAAAAAATTTAGTATTATCATTTGCCTGGCCTTGTTCAATAATTTAGCAGGTCTACCTAAGGGAATTTGCACATTGTCCTAAGGCACAGAGCGTAAAACTGTCTGACCACCTTGTAAGGAATCTTCTGAGAAGTAATCAGGAACTAGAGAGGGACATGTGAGTGTAGCTTTTTTTTTCTTTCTATTTTCCACCCAAGTTTAATATGATATAAGTAGGTATTTATAAAGCACTTTTCATAACACACCGATCATTATTTATCTATGTAAGCTTGTGTCATTTCTGTTATTAAGAGGTGCACTTAGTTTCCAAGTGCATTGTATTATTTATAAGTGGTATTTTTGCAATGGCGTCATCACCTACATTTATGACCACTTATTGATAAGAAACTTCTATTAGGCCTCTCTCTTTGCAGAGATGTCACTATCATTCTTTTTTTTTTTTTTTTTTTTAGACCGCGTCTCACTGTGTTGCCTGGGCTAGAGTGAGTGCCGTGGTGTCAGCCTAGCTCACAGCAACCTCAAATTCCTGGGTTCAAGCGATCCTCTTGCCTCAGCCTCCGAAGTAGCTGGGACTACAGGCATGCGCCACCATGCCCGGCTAGTTTTTTCTATATATTTTTAGTTGTCCAATTAATTTCTTTCTATTCTTAGTAGAGACGGGGTCTCGCTCTTGCTCAGGCTGGTCTCGAACTCCTGAGCTCAAACAATCCACCCACCTCGACCTCCCAGAGAGCTAGGATTACAGGCGTGAGCCACCGCGCCCGGCCTGGAAATGGAACTTTTAAAATAAAAATTGTCACAAGTTTCTAACGATCTGTAAAATTTGTTTTTGTGAAACATATCTTTGTGTATTTTCTTAAGAGAAAAAATTATCAAGGTAGAATTTCTTTAACTTGTTAGGGAGCTGCCTTTACAGTAGGAGCAAATAATAGAGTGTTTTTAAAATACATTTTACTCTTAATATTTTATTCTTATTTATTATTCCGAGTGGCAGGGGTGGAGGTAGCTGTATTTCTTGCGCATCCTGTGCAGAGCTGGAGCTGTGAATGGGCTGAGGCTCTCGCTTACCAGCTGAGCCCGCTCTTGTCCTGTCTGCTAACAAATGCAGAGTTGGGGGCTTGAGGTTTGTGTTTAAGTGACCTCATCACCTATTTACAGGACAGCATTACTTCTTATATTGAGATAAGGTTGTACATATAATCACAGGATCTAGACGAGTGTATCTTCCTGTTTTTACTTGGCGTTATGGAGTTTTTCCACTTATATACATAATCCACATTTTTTTCTTTTTAGAGGCAATTCAGTGTTCTGTCAAATTGCAGTACTACTGTGTATTCAGTACCTGTTGGTGTTTGGGATTACCTTGCATATTTTGCTGTTATAGACCACATCTTCCCACATACGATTTCTTGCATAGGACTACCCGGTCAAAAGTAGTTACATATTTTAGGCTGTTCTTTGCAAATGTTTTTATCAGTTTTATCACATGGCCTAGTTATGTATGAATAAATAGTTTTTCATAGCCTCCCAACATTGTATTGTTTTCATAACTATTATTATGCAGTTGTTAAGCATCTGGGAGTGATAAAGCTTATCTTTTCATGGAAGATTATACTTAATTTGATGCCTGTTGAGGGATCTTAGTTTAAAAACTCAGAAATAGGTTCTTTTGCTATTCTAAGCAGACAGCACTTCTCAGCAGTTGCGTTCATTTGCAAACCTGGAAGTATTTATTCTAAGACAGATGAATGTCAAGAAAGTTCTCTCCCCTTCCCAGGGAACTTGTTCTAGCATGTCATGTGTGAGCTTTCTTAGTGTGCTTTTTAACTGTTGCTCTGGTGAAATCAAGAGTTAGTCTAAATGAATATAGTCATATTACAGAAAATATGGATATTGGGACAAACAACCTCCAAACAAAACTGGTGTTTTGGTTCACTTGCTTTCCATATTCATGGGCATCTTTAAAATCAGTCTTGTTTGTGATTGTAGAAAACAGTTTTGACTCTGTTCTTTTACTACCATATATTGTACTATATGATTTTCCCCCATATTATTAAGTGATATTAAATAATATTCTTCAAGTGTATATACCTTGATTTTTTTGAAAACCACCATTACTGGACAGTTGTAATTCGCAAGTATGTGTAATTTTGCATTGAGCATATTTGGAGGGTAAGATCTCCTTGGGCTAGATTCCTAGTACTGGAATTTCTGGATTAGAGGAATAAACCTTCAGTGATTGCTCAGACTTTGTTCCTCTGGAGACTTTTTCCTTCCACAGGAGGTCCCTTCCCACCTCTTAAGATTGCAGGTCCACTTTCTCATAAACACAGACCTGAGCTCTCGTCCGAAAACAATACTTAACTCTATCCTCAGCCCTCACGTTGGAGCTAGAACCCTATTTTATAGCCCCTTCGGTTAGAAACTTTCTTAAAAGATGCTTTATACGGAATCCTTATGCATAGCATGATTGCAACTCTTTAGACAAAGCAGCCATATCAACGTACGTGGAAGGAGTATAGGCAAAAGGAAAGAGCCATTGCGGGGTAGGATAGGAGATGATTTTTCTTTTGTTTTTGTAATTTTCTGTAATGTTCTTTTAATTTTGTTGTGATTTTTAGAAGCAGAAGGTGTTTCTAAATTGACTTGAATGACTGGGTGAAACGACCAGGCCTCCTGAGAAGACCTTTGTGAGCACAGCATTGATTCTCGACTGAAAAATATTTAATATTTACCTTTTTAGTTCAGTTATAGCAGGTGACGGGGGGAGAGTAATCAGCCCTGCAGGAGGTGTATGCTGCTCAGGTGCTTGACCGCAGCCACCCTCCCCTGGGAGACCTGGCTGCCTGTGGCTACTGGACTCCGAGGGTGGCCTGGGGCATGGGCGTGGTGCAGCGCAGCCTCTGTCCTCTGGATGGTGCAGGTTGCACTTTGAGGGGCTCCCAAGGAGGTCTCTCTATGGGCAGAGGTGGGATATCCTGTGAAGATTTCAAACAGGCAAAGAAAATGAGTTATTCATAATGGAAGTTATCCTGACCTTTTAGCAGTTTGACTTAAAAATAACTTTTTTGTGTGTTATTAAAAGGGCCATTCAGTTCATAGGCCACTTACTAGCTTGTTAGTCATTCGATTATGTCAGTCAAAGCTGCCTGTAACCCACACTTTTTAACTGCAGCTAGCACATTTTGCAAAGTATAATTTTAAAGTTTATAAATTAATGTCCCAGAATCTTAGATTTTACAAAAAACGTGTAGAAGACATGAATGTTGCTTGATTTGGGTTTGCCTCTAGCTGTCCAGTACAGTAGCCACTAACTGCTTGTGGCTATTTAAATTTGAACAAAGTGAACATTAAAACTTAAACTCCTCAGTCACAATAGCCATATTTCTAGTGTCCAATGGCTACAATTTACTAGTGGCTGCCATATGGGACAGTGCAGATCTATAATACATCTCTATTATCCAGAAAGTTCTCTTTGGGAACCTGTGGCCTTCTGGATCCTTGAGCGCGGCCTTTCGTCTGAATCCAAATTTTAATAAAAGGTTTTGTTCTGTGAAGTTTGGATTCTGTCGAGGGGCTGCATTTGGGCATCTGGAGGTGGCCTTGAGAGAGGCTGCGGGGTTCCCCAACCCTGGAAGGAGTTCAGATGGTATATATCTTACAGCTTTTTCTAAGCAAGTCTGCAGATTGCAAAAGATCCCAAGTTGACGTGAGAGTGGCTCTCTCAGCCTTTGGAAATGAAAACATTCTGGACATCATCAAGCCCTATCTACATCTGCCAGGCTTACTTGAATTATGACATGGGTACATTTAATGATTATTGCTTTAGGGGTTACTACTTAGGGGAATGTTGGCCTTTGTTGTTGCCATAAAGTGTTGAGCAGGTAGGTTGTCTGCTTCATTGCAAAGAACCTGGCTGGACCAACAATGGGAAATACAAATTGGGAGTTTTTTTGACATTGGCGTGTCTTTCCTCTGTAGGAGAACTGCGGCACATTACCAAGCTGAAGCCCTGGAGCCTCTTTGATGTACTTGTGGAAAAGTACGGCTGGCCCCATGAAGATGCTGCACAGTTCACAGATTTCCTGATCCCGATGCTAGAAATGGTTCCAGAAAAACGAGCCTCAGCTGGCGAATGCCTTCGGCATCCTTGGTTGAATTCGTAGCGTATTCTACCAATATAGCATTCTGAGCTAGCAAATGTTCCCAGTACATTGGACCTAAACGGTGACTCTCATTCTTTATCAGGATTACAAGTGAGCTGGCTTCATCCTCAGACCTTTATTTTGCTTTGAGGTACTGTTGTTTGACATTTTGCTTTTTGTGCACTGTGATCCTGGGGAAGGGGTAGTCTTTTGTCTTCAGCTAAGTAGTTTACTGACCATTTTCTTCTGGAAACAATAATATGTCTCTAAGCATTGTTTCTTGTGTGACATTCAAATATCATTTTTTTTGAACGGAAAATACTTTCCCGTTTGTGTTTTGGCAGGTTTTGTAACTATTTATGAAGAAATATTTTAGCTGAGTACTATATAATTTACAATCTTAAGAAATTATCAAGTTGGAACCAGGAAATAGCAAGGAAATGTACAATTTTATCTTCTGGCAAAGGGGCATCATTCCTGTATTATAGTGTATGTAAATGCACCCTGTAAATGTTAATTTCCATTAAATATGGGATGGGGACTCAAATTTCAGAAGAGCTACCAAGTCTTGAGTGCTTTGTAGCCTGTGTTGCATGTAGCAGACTTTAACTGCCCCAAGGCGTTGTGCAAACTTTTCATTCCGTAACAGTCCTTTTACATTGGATTTTAGACAGAGTGGCCCTGGGTTGTAAGATGTCATTCCCTATATGGTACTTTAAAGGAAGAAAAGACGTGCTTCTCATTCTAAAATATGTATTATAATTAAGCAGTCCCATTCGTATTTTTGCGTATTTTTAAAAGTAATTTTAAAGAAAAAGTGATTTCCCTTTAAAAATGTGATGGCCCAGTACCATGTGGTGTTGCTTCCTCCAAGCACTGTAAGTTAAACTCTACGTAGATTAAATTGGACAAGAGAAACATGTTCAGTGTGTGGAATGAAAAAAATTATATATATTTTTGGAAAAGCATGATCGTGTTTGTCTAAAACACAAGGTATGGTACATACAGTTTGCAATGCAGTGGGCAGAATACTCCTCAGCTCCAAGGTAACAGTGACCACATTCATTCCACGGGCAGCTTTATGTGTGGCTACGACAGACTTTTTACTAAGCTTTTTCATTGTCTTTCCATGAATTGAAGTTGAGAAAATGATTTTCCCTTTGCAGGTTGTACAGTTTTGTTTATGCATTTCCTTAAAATTGTAGAATCCAGGACACAAACCATAGTAGGCAATACAATTTTAGAATGTATATAGAGGTATATTTAGCCTCTTTTAGAAGTCAGTGGATTGAATGTCTTTTTACTTTAAATTTTACATTCATTAAGGTGCCTCGTTTTTGACTTTGTCCATTAACATTTATCCATATGCCTTTGCAATAACTAGATTGTGAAAAGCTAACAAGTGTTGTAACAATAATCCATTGTTTGAGGTGCTTGCAGTTGTCTTAAAAATTAAAGTGTTTTGGTTTTTTTTTCCAGACATTGCCTTGGTCATTACCCTGTATTTGAACATTTGCTCTCAGTGTAGTGTCACCAAATCTAAAGGAGGTACCAACATTCCTGTTGTAGCAAATGTAGTTGTGGAACATGCATTAAGGCTCATTATAAGGAAATCATTTATTGTTTTTTAAGGGCAGAAAAGATTTAGGAAAGATGCTACAGTAGCAATTCAGTATCTGGAATTTCAGTGATCTCTTTTCATCCATATTTCATCAAAAACATACTAATTGCATTTTGTTTGAGCACTGCAAATTTTCTTTTTTTAACAGCATTCACTGTCAGGGAACAAGACACATAATCCTTTTAGGAATCAGCATTATATCACATATCACTGAGGTAGAATGTACCATTCATTCATTTCATTATGAAACGTGCATGCTAAATTTTTTTAATGAAGCTATAGGTTACCATGTAGATTCTATGACAGATGGTGGCCGTACACCAGTGATACTATTCATGATTTCCATAGGAAACATTCTTACAAAAACCACAGAGTACATTTATTTCTTCTCTAAGTGTCTAAGAATTTTTACCAGGGTGATAGTACACTTGAATGAAATGTCTAATTTTAGCTCATGTTGGAAAACGAACCAGATTAATTATGAATTTTTAAGGGTGTCCCTTATGATCAAACAGCCTAACTAGTTTATAGTATAGAAACAATTGTTCTAGAAGGAATACACATTTGTATTAGGTATAGTATGGTTTCAGCAGATTCTTGGTGATTTGTTGGTAAACAATGCATATAAGCTAAATGAGAACCACTGGTTATGCTAAACATAACCAGTTCAGTGACTTTAGTTGAATGTCCTATCTTTTCCTTTCTCTAGTCCATGTGAAGTCTTCATGAAAAATGGATGATGTTTGTGATTTTAGCAGATTCAGAGAAGTTGGCTCTCTGGAATTTGGCGGACAGAAAAAGTGGATTTAAGAGGTTCAAAAAGGCATACACTTTTTAGGTGAAAACTGATTTACTAACTTGCCTCTTCCTATACCTGGACCATACATAACTAGTTAACAGGATAAAGTAAGGACACTTTCCATTGGAGTAGAGAACTGCAGTTCACATTATTTCTTAGATTCCACTTTTTTCTCTTTTTAAAATAACTTTAATAAAATTTTGGTAGAGGACAGCATTTGAGAGTATATCCTTTATCAAAGAGTCAAAGATTTATAAAGGATTCTGCAGTTTAAACAAAAGCTGCTGTATACATATTTGTGTAGTAGGCAAATTTAAAACTGGGGAGAATTTAAAATGCTTAGAAGGATAGTTCTTTTAAAGAGGTGAATATTGATATTTCCCATGCTAATTAACTTTGTGTTCAAAACTATCGGGATGGATGATATAAAGCCATTTCTTCTCAGACAAATGTTTTATTAGTGACTACTGTACGTAGAATTTTGTTTGACAAGTCAAGGATGGCAAAGTTGACCTGGGTTCTTCTAAAACTTGAAACTGATTAGGATCGAGCCCTTAAACGAGCTGTGTTAATGCCCCATTAGTTAATTTTCAAAAGAAAATGGAAATTAAAAGTACAAAATATGACTTAAATTACCACCAAATCTCAGTCATTTTTAAGTCTGTTTACTTTTTTCTCTGATGTACAAAATTTGTATACTGTGCCAAATTACGTCAAGTAACTGGGTGATGAAGATGTGTTGATACACAGTGTTATTACTGTGGAATATAAATATACTTAACCCAAATCATTTTGAATAATAGGACATTTCACTTTTATATTTTAAAATGTGCAAATTAGATATTCCTGTGTTTTAAGCAGACTACCCATATTTTTGAACAGTAGTAAGTTACAGTCTAAGTGTATCACATGTAATGCATCAGTGGTCTGGATTTGTTCTGTATGTCGTCAGATACAAAGTAAAGTTATACAGCATGACTTTTTAAATAGTTTTCTATATGGCTCTTGCAAAAATGGCAAGAAAGAACCATTACAGAAACAACCACTTTACTGCCTCCTGTTGCTAGCTACCATCTGAGGTAGTAGTCACTAAAGAAAACTGGAAGGCTCCTTACAAATTATATTTGAAAACTACAACTTTTGTAGAAACACTTATGCAGACCCCGATCTTAGAAGTTGTACAGGACAATTTGATAAAACTGACGTAATTGTGATTTATTAACATGAATTAAAATGCCCAACCAGTGCTTCAATGTGACAGTATATTTAAAATAAAAAAGAAATTAAAGGTCATATACTGTACTACTTTCACAAAGATCACACAGTTTTGCAAAAGACTTGTCATATGTACAATGCTTATATATCAAATGAGAAAAGCTGTAAGCAATTATATACGCAAAAGAAATGCAGTATTTACAGTTGTCAGGAGACATTAGAAATCATCTATACATTAAGTTACATTTTGCTTGCAAATAACCGATAAAAGAAAATGAGCCATGTCCACACCAAACTATAAAAATCTGTATTGCATTTTTATACCTAAGATGCACTCACAGAACTGCTGACAGAAAAAAAAAATGAAAATTCTCATAGTGCCAATACTTAGCTGTGTACTTAATGCATATGTATAAAATAATATAGAAAACATTCACTAAAGGAATTTAACTGCAACAATAAAATTTAAAGATCATGTAGCATCAAATCTACTGCCAGAAAAACTGTTGGAATGTTCATTTACAAAATAAAGATACCTAATACTGGCTTAACAGCACATTTTGAAAGGAATTTTAAAAAGCAAAAATGGGAAAAAATACAATGAAAGAGCACTGGTGTTTTTTTATACAAAGTTTCATGTACAAGCTTTAAAAAGTACCTTAACAGGTACATATGAAATATACAGTTTATCTTACATAACATTTAAAAAAATGTTTTTGGAGTCCATTTTAATGCCACCCTGAACCATGGTAATTGTTCTGAAATGTTGGTGGCACCTGTGCTCTGTGAATTGGAATCTGTCCAGGCACTGGAGATGCCTGCTGAGGTCCTTGAACCCCATGTGGCAGGGCCACAGAGCCAGGATGAGGACAGAACCCTGACGCAGTAGGTGTTGGAATACTGTTCAGTCCTTGGGGCTGGAGATGAGGACCTGCAACAGGTAACGGACAGTGTGGCCCTGTGCCAGAAGGCTGGTGCTGGGGTCCCGGTCCCAAAGTGGTGTGATGTGTAGCTTGTGAGGGATACGGTGGTACAGCTGGATGAGCACTTGAAGGAAAAAGTGGAGGTCCTTGATGAGGTGGGTGGTGTAAGGCTTGACCCGATGTGGTGTGATGCCCAGAAGCCAAAACACTGGAAGGTGGCGGGGGAGGGGGAGGTGGGGGTGCTGAACTTACAACATGCTGGTGTTGTGCTTGTAGACCTTGGAGTCCTGTGGAGGGATGGGGCGGGGGATGGTGATGGGGGGCGGGACCAGGAGGGGGAGGAGGTGGTGGCAAATGGTGTCCAGCAGTTTGCGAATGAATATGCGACCCAGGAGTGACAGCATGAACAGGCCCCACTACATGTGCTACAGAGTGTTGCTGATGGGAAGTCGGCTGTTGTACAAGGTGCGGTCCTGGAGCAGGTGGCGGAGGAGGAGGGGGTGGGACAGCGGCAGAGGTCTGATGGTGAATAGCAGGGTTCTGAGCGGGCAAAAAATGCCCTGGAGTAACATGGTGTCCTGGAACTGTTTGCTGGCTTGTGGTGCCAGGAAGTGCTTGATTTGGTCCTGATGTAAACACAGTTTGTTGAGAAAGACTACCTTTGAGCTGACTGTAATTTTGAAAGTTTGCAGAGGGCTGCTGGTTTTGATAGTAAGACGAAGAAGAGGGAGGCGGAGGAGGTGGAGGGGGCGGGGCCGTGCTGTTCAGACTTTGTTGGTTAAACTGACTGTATGTTGCTGAAGATTGTCCTGAGGGTGTCTGTGTAAATAATGCTCCAGAAGTTGCCTGCTGAGTATTGGCTTGAAGGTTCTGTGTTGCTGGATAAAAGTTTCTCTGAGGCTCTCGCTGGGGTGTTCCAACTTGAGGTGACTGTGAATGGTGAGGCCTATAGGGAGATCCTAGCTGCTGTGAAGGAGGCTTTGGTGACAAATAACCATGCTGTACAGGTGTGTGGGGCGTAGATGACTTTGGAGGATTTTCTACGTGAGGTGATGGAGGACAGTGCAGCTTGGCTGGTGCAGAAGGCAGCTTCTGTGAAAGTTGCTCAGATGAACTGCGAACGTGTGGCTGAGGAGGATGATTCTTTGAAAGTGCTTGGGGGTTATTTGATAGCTGTTTTTGTTGGAGCTCTGTTTTTAGGTGGACACTGTTCTCAGCTTCTGATACAATGACTGTTGCCTCCCAATGGGAATCTGGTTTTGTGAGTATTTTCCCATGTGCTTGCGCAGGAAGTACAGGTCCTGGTGAACCAGGCTATGAAAAGAGAACAAGTCATACAAATAAATTTATGTTTATATAAACTTAAGAAACATTTTGTGTACCTTGAGGTTTATTCTTCTAACCCCAACTAATTTCTTGTTGATATTTAATGATATTTCCTGTATAGGTCTGAAGTCAGTTATAGAGGCTTGGGATGTCGAAAAGTCAGTTTTTTTTAATAGTTCAAACAAGTTCTCATGGTGAGCTTAAAATAAAAATAATGCAGGTTACATCTAGAATCAAAAAAAAATAAATCTCAGATTCCTCATCTTTAGTTTCCAGTGATATGCATACCATATCAAATTATCACATCTTCATGAGCCAGGATAGCGATAACGTTCCCTTAAATCAATGTCACCTGATCTTCTGTTTCTGATCAATTAATTGGCTGGTTCATGAAAAGGCTATGAGTTTCCTAGACACCACTAGAAGAGTGGTAGAACTTTAGGAGAAAATGTAAGCTCTTAAAGCATGCTTAGAAAACTTGTATGTTTGTACACAACAGTTCATTGAAGAGAAAATGAAAAAGTAGTAAATACAATTATGTTTAACAGAAAGTGTCCAGAAATCACAAACTCTGATACTTGATAGAGCAGAAAACTCTGTCTGCATATTACAATCAGCTTTTCGGAATGGGCACATCCAAAGGTCAATGTTGTAATTACCTTGCTCATTTTTGAAGGGCTTTTACAGGTATTTTGAGAAGTATCTGGTGATGGACATTCACTTGTAGTCGTGGGTTCTGGATTTTCAGGATCAGGGTCTGTAAAGCAGAAGGAATGTATAGTAAATGCACAAGTACATGATAAACACTGTCTTTTATTAACAGCACAACACAATGCACATTCTACCATTCAAACTGACTTGTTATAAAGGCTCTCTTTTTTCTGATGTAGAAAGGTGTTTAAAATAGTAACCATGATAGGTCATCTGCTTACTGACCTTCCATAAGTTCACTGAAAGAAGGGACTGGGCCCTTAGCTTGCAACTGGGGAATGTGATTTGAATGAGATGAAGGTGAAGACTGAACATGACTCGGTGAACATGAGACACATGGTGATTCTCCCCCTAGAGATGAAGCAGAGTAGACCCAAAGAGAACATTAGAGCTGCAAAGAACGGGGATGCAGAGTGATTAACTGACTGTACTTTTTGGTGAAGGAACAAGCTCACTTACCACTGTCTTTATCTTTTCGGTGATCACTGAGAAGTAAAGCTCTCTGATAACTCCTTTCTCTCACTTGTTCCACGGAAGTTGAGGCAGTCCTTTAAAACAAAATCACATCATCCTCAACTCAAAGAAGCTATTGCCAGCTAGATTATTTTTTTGTCCCTTGATGGTCAACTTGTCCTCTCAGCCCAAAGCTTTTGCTCTAAGGAAAATACTTTGGTGTTAAGCTTTGAAAATAGCTAATCTTATTTTGCAAACCTCCAAACTGAGGTTTTTATCCTTATCACCATTTATCTGAAGAACTCATTCTGTCTCAATTCCTCTGTCTCCAGCAATTTCTTAGTGAAAAGAAGGAGGGAGGAGTTGAAGATAGTGCCTTAACAGAATGTCACCTCAGGTTACCAGAGGTACCAAAACATGCCTCTAACAAATTGCCTTTTGACAGCCTTCTAAGCTCTCAGGTGGAAGGGGACACCAAGGAGCAAAGAGAATCTGGCCTCTTTACCTTTGCCAAGACCCATTCTTTCTAAAGAAACAATACATCTTGTTGTTCTTTCAAAGTAACTGGTAGGGTTATAAAGAAATTTTTCAGGATGGCTTAATCCTGATAAAAGTTCTTTGGAGAGGAAATCTGCATGAAGAATGTGAATAAATTATCAAGGAATAAACACAATGGACCTTTAACAACACAGGCAATATACAGCTGGTTTAAAACCCTATTACCAGAAAGGATCTTTTAAAATTATGACCACAAACCACTATCCGCCTTAAGCCTTGGAAGAAGAACAGGAAATAGGAAGAACAGTTCATTAACAAAAGCTTGTTCTCGCCAGAGTAGCAAACTTCAAAACAGGCTTACCATTGAACTTCTGGCTCATTCTTCTCACTGGCAGTGGCTTCCTTAACAGGACAGTTATTGCTGGTTTCTTCAGAAGTAGCATTATAAACTGTAGCTGGTGTTGGTAACGGTAGGCTAGCAGTGTTTTCTACCTGTTCCCCATTTTCACTACTGTTGGCACACCCATCACCATTGCTGCTCAAGTTTCCACTTGCATGAGGTGATACACTAACCAGTGGAAAGTTTTCTGTCTTAGAGCCACTTTTCCTAGCTTCACGTTGTCTCTTACGGTATTCTAATAGAGAAACCTTAAGCAAGAAAGACAAGACAAAACAAATCTTTTATCCTTGTTTTTATGTCAGAACCAATCCATTCTTTTTTTATAAAGAGAATTACTAATTTACATAAGGAGAATTATATAAAATAATTCAATTCTGAACAAATAACAATTAACAATTATCAAATGCCTATTATATGCCAGGCATTGTACTTAGATGATTTACATACATTATCTCATTTAATCCTCACAACAACCCTATGAAATAGGTATATTATCATCCCCATTTTACAGATGAGGAAATTGAGTAACTCACTCACTCAAGGTCACACAGCTGGTGAGTGTTGGAGCCGGGATTCGAACCTAGGTCTTACTTGAAAGCCCGTGCTCTTTCCACTATACTACATTGCTTCCCACAAAGTTGCCAACTGGACTCTGTTACAAAAATTAAAAGCACACATCACTAAAATTCTTTGACTTGCAAAGCAATAAGCCTACTAACAAAGTAAATGCTACAGTTTCTCCCATTCTTCTGAAATAAGGCATTCTATGTTTCAGTATGTATGCTAATGGTGGTAAATCAGGGAATTCATTTAATATATAATACTTATCTATGGCTATATTACTTTCCAAAACTCTCTTACACCCATGGCCTAGATATTATGGATTAGGGAAAAGGCATTTCTTCTATACAAGACTGCCTAGTCTGTGTTACAATAAAGGTAATAACGAATATTATTCAAGTCTGTTTTTTTGATTGGGGAGTGCTTATTTTTAAAAGTTACTCATTTGGTGAGTAAACTCTTGAGGTTTCTGTCTCTGAAACCATGCTCCTTACAAGGATTTCCCATATTACTAGAATTTACTTTTCTGTAAACATTTTCTAATTAAGTGAGCATTTACAAAAGGTTTAAAAATACATATATAAAAAATTTAACTTGAATAAATTAAGGAATGCCTTATGTAATACATATAACTACCAATTACCCTCAGTAATATGAAAAAAAATATTAAAAGGACTATAAATTGTTAAATTTGTAACCTTTTTCTTTTGTGGTGGATTCTGGGGTGTGCAACTCCCGTCGATCAAATTGTCATTAACAGTCCGTCCGAAACCAGATACAAGCCCATCTTCGGAAGTACAAAACACAGTTGTTTCCATAAACATGCCTCTAGTATCATCCTGCATCAGGCACTTTGACTCACTTATTCGGAAGCCTCCTCCAACCTCCAACTGATGTGAGGGTGTCAGGTCCCTCAAGTTGGAGTTCACTGAGAAGTTAACGCCCGTTCTGTCAGGACTCTTTACCCAGGAAGAATATATTGTGCCCCGTCCAGAGTGAGTCGAGTCCAGTTGGCTATTAGGCTCAGTCCTGTCATGTGCAGGCGTTTCCATGGTTTTATGTAAGGCAGTTGGCTCGACTGCATCGAGTCCCAGTTGAAGATCTGACCCAGGTTCCTTTTCTGCAGGGCACTGCCTGCTGACTTCAGTCCTACTTCTAGGGCTGGTATAACCAATAGTCTTTATTTCTTGCAGACCCAGTTCGGTTAAATTGGAATTTCTAAAAGGCCCCAATGTTAACACAGTTGAAGATCTGTCATATCCCTGTTTAAAGAATTTTTTTAAAAAATTACACAAATAACCACATCTTGAGATTATTTCAACATCCTACCAGTAATTTAAGCAAAATAATGGTAATAGTAAAAAATCACCAATTCACCCCCTTTCTGGTAACTTCTTACCTCTTGACTGTAAGTGCGTCTCTTTATTTCTGGAGAACTTTCTGGGGAAGAAATATTCTATATAAAAGAAGTAATTAGAATTGAAAATTAAAATATGTAAGTAAATCCATAATAGTTACAGAAATGAAAACAAAATGAGAAACTACTATACAGACTCTGGTTTTAGACTTTCCTGTTTTATTTCCATTTCTCAGATAGATATTAACAAGATATTAGTTTTGAGGTCACTTTGATACACACTCATTTAGTCTCGTGTATATCAGTAAGATGAAAGTTAACCTCATATTAGTAAAAATAAAAGCATTTAAATTCATATAAAAGCTTGTTACCAATTTTGTTCTATTATCTTGAAAATTTATTTTCTACTCTCACTCAGCACACTTATTTGAAAGACGAGGGGAGGCTCTTAAACCCTACCCCCAGGGGTTGAAATTTTTTTTCTCATTTAATATCTCACCTCAAAGTGCATGGTATTTCCTGGTGTACCAGGAGTTACTGGGGTAACTGGTGAATATATGGGTTTATAACCATTTCTACAAGTTTCATCATCCGATTTTATCCGTGGAGGAGTGGCAAATGATGGATCCATAGGAGTAATATCTGTGTGAGTTGGTGTAGCATACGGTGAAGGAGTAGGTGTGGAGGTTTCTGAATAAACAGAATCTAGCAAGTGATAAAGTCTTCGTTTTTTGAGTGGTGTAGTTAAATCTGTTGGTGAAATAATAAGCTGTAAGAAATTGCACTGCTGGTATTTGCTACAATATGTATTACATTCTGGGAAAGATAAAATATCAACAATGGTAATTATGATTACTTTCACCCCAAAACTAAATTTCAGGGTTTAAAAAAATGGTACTAACATAAAGCAATCTCTCCCCCCCCAAATTAGTTAATTTCACGATTAGCAAGCATTGTCTTGCCTGAAAGTTTATAGGCCTAGAGGTGTCAAAGAAATCTTACAAGCAGTGCGTTACTTTAACTGGTTTTTTAAGAGTCCTTTTGAATCTGTTTGAAAAGCAGCCAGCGCCAAAGCCAAACTAGGCCTTTAAAAATTTAACCATAAACCCCAACAATGCACACGGTATTGCAAACTTATATCTTCATCTAAAGAATCTGGAGGACAGAAGAGAAAAAATATATATAACGATGTATATGTAACGATGTGCTTCTCTTCTAAAATGCACAGCAATAACTGAAATGTGCCTGTTATAAAAGCTATGTATACATCCTGCCACATTCCTCACATTAAAACAATACTGAAAAGAAATTCTACCTGGAAGAGAACAGCTATCATTTAATAGTAGTGGACTTTTATTTTCACCATTGACTGTAGGACTTCTGGATCTTTCTTGACAGGGTGAATTAAATCTATGTAAAATTGCTGAATTTTCTTCTTCCAGAGCTTGTTTCAACCATCTCTGAATAACATAGAATGATAAATTAATAGGAATCAATTTGTAGCTGTTTATTTAGCCTATAAACACAGAGCTGACTGCAAAAGCATTTCACTACCAGAAATGGTAGTAAGAAATGATATTGGCATTTGGCTCATCCTAGATTTTTATATTCAAAGAAAAGTTTACCTTCTTGCATGAGCCAGAAATGTTTTCAGTAGGTTCTTTTCTTCTCCTTTTTTCTGAAAGGAAGGGTGAAGTAAATCTAATATAATGCTTAGGGGTAGAGTATACATGGGGGCTGTAAGTGAGACCTGGTAAAGAATTGAGTTGTGTAGCTAACACTTCAGGATCTGTAGTTATTCGAAGAGGCCTTTCTAAAAGGCTGTCTGAAGGTTTTCCTGTCTTCTCATTCTTCTCACTTAACCATTCATTGACCAAGTGCTAGAGAAAAGAAAAATTTGGATCACTATAAATGCACAGATTCTCCTATTGAATATTCTAATACAAGATTTGAAATTGTACTTTATCTAAATATCTAAAATGATAAATTGAGTAATTTAAATCGTTCATATATAATGTCCAAAAAGCAATATATCATCCTACATTTCCTTGGTTATGTTCTGAAATTTTTTACCTAGTATTTTATAGGAACAAAACACATAGTTGCTTTTGTAAAATTTATATTATAAAAAGACACTAAAGCTTTTTAATATAGAAAACTAGGAGACATCAATACCATTTTATTGAATACAAACACTAAATTTAGGTTTGTCACTGCTTCTATTATAGGTATAAAATGTTTAATCTGTTAGAAAAATCTGATTTTAGGCAGTGTTTTTCTGCCCATCAGAATCTCCTGGAGACAAGCTCAGTGCACACAGTATATTTAAAAAAATGACAGTCAGCACTGACAATCACTGACTGAAGGAATTTGAAATATCTCTTGAAGTTCCTATGCTTTGAATATTTACATAGTCCTTAATTCTGCTGATTCTTTGATCTACAGTGTACACAATTTGGTCTTTACTAGCTATATGAATATACCCAATCCTGAAGTATAAATTAAAATTACTACTCACTTTTTAAAAAACTAGTTATTTAGTAACATTTTCTTTGCTGTAAGGGCATTCATATCTTTATCTAGTTGTCAAATAGTATTATTTTAAATTCTAATTATAAATGTAATTTATAGGAAGTATTGAAAAATTAATATATATATGTATGCTCATGTACATTCCATACACAAACACACATAAAAAATTAATCTACCTATCCTGTCTTCCAGAGGTTAACCACTGTAAACATTTTGGCATCTTTTCTTTCCCTCTGTTTCTGTGTGTACAGAACTACCTTTCTAGGATAAGCAATAGCGTGTAGTAGTGAAGCACATGGAGTCTGGAGCAGACTGCACGAGGGTGAATACTGGCTTTGCCACTTTACCCTGTGACTGTGAGCAAGTTATGTAACTTTTTTATATCTCAATCTTTATCTACAAAAGAAAGGTCATAACAGAACCTAATTCTACAACTAGGATTGCTGTAAAGATTAAAAGAGTTAAATAACATATATAAAGCTCTTACAACAGTATCTGGCACAGAATAAGTGATATGTGTATTATTAAACTAAATGAGGCCCTTAGGGGAAATCATGATAATTGGTACTGTCAAACAATAGGTTGTTTAAAATAAACAGAGTACCATAAGCCAAACCAGCAGTCAAAAGAGGCTTTTTTAGAGAATCAGATAGGATACAGAAGTCTACATCTCAGATGAGGGGGGGTAATGCAGGAGACTTCATCTCAGATCAGTGATTTAAATAAATGTATAGCACACCAAAACAGTTGATTAATAAAGGATAGGGATCACATCCTATTTGTGATCAAGAAAGTAGTTTCACTTCTTTTAAACCTGAGTTTTTTCTTTTCACATCATAAAGAAAAGTTGGAATTATTTTTTGTTGCTCTCAGGTAGGAAAAATAATGCTCAGCATTAAAGACAAATATTGGCTTGCTTGCTTGCTTAAACTACACGGTGCAATAAGGAGAACATAGACTTTGAATTAGACACAACTGTGTTGAGATCTTCTTTCTAATGAAACCTGTGACTCTGTGGCAAGTCAGTTAGCTAACCTCTGCCATTAAAATATAATCCCGGTTCTTACTAGAATTTTTCAAAATATACTTCCTGTTTAGCAGCCTGCCTACAGTAACTGAATTAGGTAAGAACAAAGACAAAATAAATGAAGCTTCAAAGTACTTTGTTACAGAAGTGTGTGAGAAAGATACATTTATGCTACCTGCTTCCCAAAGAGCCTAAGGATTACCATTTTGGTATCTCTGTTCCATTCTGCTATACTCTAGTCAGAGTGGGGGAAAAAAAGAAAAGCTTCACAGGATGTTCTGTTATTTATGATCTGAAAAGCTCAGGTTAGTTTAATTCAGTGAATAGTTTCCCGTAATTGCTTCATTAAGTCTGACAGTAGTCTTTCCAAAGATTTTCATTAATAAGCTGATCTAAAACTACTCTTCCTGGCTGGGCCCAGGGGCTCACACCTGTAATCTTAGTACTCTGGGAGGCTGAGGCAGGAGGATTGCCTGAGGTCAGGAGTTCAACACCTGAGCAGGAGCGAAACCCATATCTACTAAACAGTAAATATAAAGTTAGCCGGGCATGGGCATGGAGGCACCCATCATCCCAGCTACTCGGGAAGCTAAGGCAGGAGGATCACTTGAGCCCAGGAGAGTTTGAGGTTGCTGTTCACTAGGCTGTCACCACAGCACTCTAGCCCAGGCAACAGAGCAAGACGCTGTCTCAAAAAAAAAAATTAAAAAAAAAAAAAAAACTACTCTTATCAATTTTCACAGTAGTACATTCTTATTGAAGTCAACAGTTTCTTCACATTTAATTCTTGTATTCTACCTATACAATGGAATTTATAAAAAATACAAACAACTAAGGATAACACATCTAAAACTAGTTCAGAAAAGTATATATTTTGTACATAAAGTATGCAAACTTATTTAAAGAAATCATGAATTACACTACTAAAAGTCTTGATATACTGAATATAACTGTCTTCACAATAATGCAGACATTTCTATTAACTGATTATACAGTTTTGCAATTCTCATTAGTTAAAAAAAAGTCTGCAAGTATAAAAACTTCGTTTCTTATTCTGTTATAAATTGAATTTTTACAACACTAATGTAATTATTTAATGTCATTAAGACACACTGATGTTAGAAAATAGTTCTTAACATTTATTAAGAATCATACCTTCTTTGTTTTGGGGTACTTTGTAGGACATTTATTAAGTGCTGGAACTTCAGTTTCGGTAATTATTTCTGATAGTGCAGTTTCAGTCTCTGGTTCTACTGTAAGTACAGTATTTTCAATATCATTTTGTTGTGAAGTAACTTCTATATCAGGAGAAGATGGCTGGATATCCGAACACATGCTGACAGTTCTGTGTCTCCGACGCTGCTGTCCAATGTGAGTCCTACTCCGAGAAAAACTTTTTCTCTGTTTAGTTCTATTTACTTTTGCAGGAGTTGGCTTGCTAGCAGTTTCTTCTTTTGCTTGTTCCTAGTTCAAAATACAACATAATGGAACTTTTGATACTAAGTATATATAAGTTCAAATATAATAGCATTAATCTACTTCAGAAGCTGACTTTCCAGAATTTCTATGAATTCTGATATATAACTGACATAATCAAAAATTTGGTAACCCTAAAGAACAAAGCAAGTATAGTCTTATATCTCAGGTTTAAATTCCCATAGGATTTGAAAAATGCTATTAAAAGGCAAATATGCATTATTTAAAATTCTTTATAGATATAATTAAATCATGTGTGGAAATTTTATTTGAAGATATTTCAGTATGAAAATAAAATTAGACCTGAATAATAATACCTGAATAACTTCAGCATCACTGACAATCTGTGCATCTTTACATTCAGTTTTAACTTCAGTTTTAGCTGTGCTGATCCTTTCCAAGGCTTGTTCTCTTCTTTTCTCTCTTTTTTCAAGTCTGGCAAAAGCTTGCAAAATTGCTTCCATTTTCCTTTCTTCTCTTGTCTATGAAATTTAAGTTTTAAGTGATGTAATAAATATCACTGCTCACAAGTAAAATTCATAAGTCCAAATGCTCATGGCAAATTTAAAAAATAATTGCTATGATACTGTAAGTAAAATAATTCTATTGTTGGTAGATATAGGGAAGAAAACATTTATATTAAAGATCTTTCAGAATCCCAAATATCATCTTACTAAGCCCTATCATGATAAATATTTCTGATGGAGTGTTAATGATAACAGTAAACCAAAATAAAAATGCCTCAGACACTACCTTGCTGGACCAAACTGTGAAAATCTTTTTCTTAATAATAGAGAAGCCAGCCTTTTTAAAAAATTTAAAATTCTTAAGGTAACGATATGTTAAAAAGGTAAAATTCATATGCACTTATAGAATGAATATATTACTGACATGTAGTAGCAGGATGTTGTAGGGTAAAGACTTAGGTCAAATCATGACTCTACCAGTCAGCATTCTCTGAGACTCTAGGCAAGTTAGTTAACCTTCCTGAGACTACAACACTTACACTTCAACAGATTGTTACTGAGTTCAAACATAAAATGTCTGTGATGTTTTCAAACAGTACTTAAAAAAAAATGGTAAGCATTCTGTGTTTATTATTTATACTTTAGCCCTTTTCCCCTACATTATAATTCTTACAAAGCATTCCTCTACCTTCTGCTCTTCCTGTCTTACACTGACAGTTCAAGACAGGGACTGAGGAACAGCAAGAGTTCCTCTGAGCATCAGTTCTCTTTGGATAGAGAACATTAACATCAAGACCCAGAGCCTTGACCAATGGGCCTGGCAAATGCTTCAGCTCTCAACTAGAACCAGGAAGCACATCCATCAACTGTCCAGTTCTCCAAATGAAAAGAACCAGGTCCTCAGGCTCAGATCTATTTGTCTTTCCTCCTTTATTGTCATCAGTGTGGGGAAGAAAGTAAGAAAGATCAGAAAACTCAAGGTCTGGCTGCTGTAGTCTTCTCAATGTTGGAGCTTTAGTTCCAGTAATTACCAACAGAGATTCAAGCATCAAGATACCTACAACTCTGGAAGCTACTGCTTATTACTCTTCCCTGTTTTTTTCTTTGTTACACTCAGCAAGGGAACAAAATAGTATGTTAACAAAACTGCTCTCAGAATACTTGTAAGTTTCTAGTTTGTTACAGCAACTTGCCATACTGCAAACGTGACACCGAGGAAACTGAGGTCCAAAGAGGTAAGGTTATTTGTTCATGGACACATATCTGTATCTCTCCTGGTCTGGGATGGGCAATCAAACACTAAAACAGCACAGGCAAAAGGTAGTCTTATTTGTTCAATGGAACTGTAAGTTTTAAACCTCAATTCTTACCTTAGACAATCCCATGGCTCTAGTCTTTAATTTTCAATTACCTTACTTGACCCCTTTTTGTTGTGTGTCTCTCTATGGAAAACCCTGTATCCATATATCAGGGCTTCTCTAAATCCCCACATTGAGAAATCTGGAATTACTTACAAAGACCATTTTCATAATTGCTTCACCTGTTGAACCTGGTTGGCAGGGAGGAGTTAATTACTCTGGTTACTTCTTTCCAAAAACAATTTTAAATTTGGGAAAATATTTTTCCAGAAGAAACAAACTGTCTTAGCAAAAATTACCCACAAAACAGGCACCTATGGAAGATATTTTCTGTATTATGATTAGCCTGGACTTTCTGAGATTATGAATTTATGCCAAAATAAGTTTCCTGACATACTCCAATATTCCCTTGTTTTGCATGGTGGGAGTGAAGGTCAGATAAAATTATATGATGTAAAGATTCAAACTGATTCAATTAAAAATTGAACTCCCTTGTAAACAGTACAACTAACTGGTAGTCAAAGCAAAATCCTATATTTAGAAGCGGTTCATAATCTTTCAAAGCTGGTCAGGATCTTAAAAAATAATGTAGTCCTTGGCCAGGTACGGTGACTCATGCCTGTAATGCCAGCACTTTAGGAGGCTGAGGCAGGAGTATCACTTGAGCCCAGCGAGTTCAAGGCTGCAGCGAGCCACTGCACTCCAACCTGGGTGAGAGAGCAAGACCTTGTCCCAAAAAAATTTTTTAAAAAGTAGTCTTATACTTCTGCCGGGCGCGGTGGCTCACGCCTGTAATCCTAGCTCTCTGGGAGGCCGAGGTGGGCGGATCGTTCTGAGCTCAGGAGTTCGAGACCAGCCTGAGCAAGAGCGAGACCTCATCTCTACCAAAAATAGAAAGAAATTAAT
>CAUYSK010050833.1:0-19951 GCA_963575035.1 Avahi laniger | reverse complement strand
ACTAATCATAAGAAATCAGTAGTATCTATATTAATTTCAGAAAGAGAGATTTCAAAGCAAGAAATTTTATCAGGGATAAGGATGAGCATTATATAATAACAAAGGGGTCAATTTCCAAGAACACGTAACAATCCTTAATGTGTACACACCTAACAACAGAGTGTCAAAGTATAATAATTATATAATATATATAATTATAATAATATAATATATAATAATTATATATTTATAATAATATAGCATTATAATATTCTAATACTATTATAATATTCTAATATATAATAAAATTATTATTATATAAAATTATTATAATTATAATACATATACAAAATATGTGTTAATTGACTCTATATTATAAGTAAGATCTCCAGTCAATATTAGGCTATTGATAGTTAAATTTGAGGAGAGTCAAAATTTATATATGGATTTTAAACTGCACAGGGTTGGTGCCCCTAACCCCAGCATTGTTCAAAGATCAACTGTACTTCCTAACTCATTCTATGAAGCCAGCATTACCCTAATACCAAAAATAGACAAAGACATTACAAGAAAACTCTCATGAACATATTTGTAAAAATTTAAAAACATATATCAAATCAAATCAAATCCAACAATGTATACAAATTATTATACATCGTGACCAAGTGGGATTTATCCCAAATAGGCAAGGTTTGTTCAACATTTGACAATTAATAAAATCCACTACATCAATAGGATAAAAGAGAAAAATCACATGATAATATTGATATATATAGAAAGCATTTGACAAAATCAAAATCCATTCATAACAAACATTTTTTTCATTAAACTAGAAATACTGGGAAACTTCCTCAACTTGATAAGAAATATCTACAAAAAACATATAGCTTATATCATACTTAATGATGAGAAATTCAAAGTTTTCTCACTAAGATCAGGTACAAGGCAAGAATATCCCCTTTCAAGAGTGTTCTTTCAATAATGTACTGAAAGTACTAGCTAATGCAATAAGATGAGAAAAGGAAATTAAAAGTAAATATATCAGGAAAGAAGAAATAAAAATGTATCTGTTCACAGATGGTCACCTAGGAAGAAAATCTGAAAGAATTGACAAAAAACTCCTGAAACTCATAAGTGATTGCAGCAAGCTTGTAGGATATATAAGGTTAATATATAAAGGTCAATCGCTTTCCTATATATCATCAATGAATAACTGAATTTTGCAATTAAAAATACAATACCGCCGGGCGTGGTGGCTCACGCCTGTAATCCTAGCTCTCTGGGAGGCCGAGGCGGGTGGATTGTTTGAGCTCAGGAGTTCGAGACCAGCCTGAGCAAGAGCGAGACCCCATCTCTACTAAAAATAAAAAGAAATTAATTGGACAACTAAAAATATATATAGAAAAAATTAGCCGGGCATGGTGGCGCATGCCTGTAGTCCCAGCTACTCGGGATTGCTTGAGCCCAGGAGTTTGAGGTTGCTGTGAGCTAAGCAGACGCCAAGGCACTGGCCCCGGGCAACACAGTGAGACTCTGTCTCAAAAAAAAAAAAAAAAAAAATACAATACCATTTATATTAGCACCTCCAAAAATGAAATACTTGGGCATAAATCTAGCAAAATATGTACAATATTTATATGAGAAAACTCACAAAACTTTGATAAAATAAATCAAAGAAGAACTAAATAAATGGAGAGATATTCCACGTTCATGGATAAAAAATGCACACTTACATGGAAGATGAATTTCATTAGCCAAAAGACATTTGTTACTGCTATACTTGTTACAGATTAATATCTCTTTAGACCAACAATTTATCTTTACTTAACTCAAAACTATTATGAGATCCAAGGCTGCATATTGATCTTGAGGGAATAATATTTTATCCAAATTATACTTGGAATAAATTCACTCTTTGCTATTTAAAGAAATCTTTGATTTTAGCCAAGTCCCTTTGATACAAAGAGGAAGTGATAAAATTCATGATGTACCAACTAGAAAAGAATGATGTGTGTGGACTGGGGGTGGGGGATGTTTTAAACCACCTAAGACACAAAAGGAAGAAAAAGAATGGATTGATTCAAGTTTAGCAGCCAGAAGCTGAAGAAGGTGCAGACATTTAGGTTTTTTAGGCCTTCATAATATCTTTTCCCTCTTCTTCTGGTAAGAGTGGCCGAAATTTATTTTAGGAAATTGGCACAATCCTGTTCTGTGTGGTCTGGGTAAGACTTTAAATCTAGCCAAGGCTCGGGTAGTTAACCCAAGCAGGTGAATCAGACTCTCTTTCTCCTTTTATCAAATATCTCCAGCCAATATTTATCTCCATTAAATATTGATAAGAAAGGCTTAGGTATAGACAGGAAAAAGTAATCCTTGATCTAGATGCTGTGGCAGACATAAATGGTAGGATTGGTTAATCATAATTTTATAATTCATTACATACTTGGTTAAAGTATGATATGGAAGAAGGTGTACTACAGTATGAACTTCATTTTGTTTCTTCTCAAGAGACCCTCAAATCGCAGGCTGAAATTCTGGGAGCAGCTCTGGCACTGTGCCTCCAGTGTTGGTTACATCATCGCAAACCATCCTCTCACCCACAACTCTGTGTGTGTGAGTGGGCAAATGCTCAGCTAGTAGGGACAGGGCAGTGGACAAAGCTAGAGCTAGACTAGACAGAGAATGTGATCAAGTTGCTGTTTGAAAAACAATGGGTGAGGCCGGGCGGTGGCTCACGCCTGTAATCTTAGCGTTCTGGGAGGCCGAGGCGGGAGGATCATTTTTGCTCAGGAGTTCGAGACCAGCCTGAGCAAAAATGAGACCCTGTCTCTACTAAAAATAGAAAGAAATTAGCTGGACAACTAAAAATATATAGAAAAAATTAGCCAGCCATGGTGGTGCATGCCTGTAGTCCCAGCTACTTGGGAGGCTGAGGCAGGAGGATCATTTGAGCCCAGGAATTTGAGGTTGCTATGAGCTAGGCTGACACCATGGCTCTCTAGCCCAGGCAACGGAGTGAGGCTCTGTCTCCAGAAAAAAAAAAAAAGAAAAACTATGGGTGAAATATAGTGGGACAATGCTAGAAATCATAGAATGCTTTCAGAATATAGAACATGGACTGCTGTTGAGCAAAAGCTACAGAACTTCAGTTCTAAAGTTCTCCAGTACTTAATTACTGAGAATTACATTGTAAAAATATATCTGCCTGAATACAGATAGCCAGGATTTTCTTCCTTTACCTATGGCTGCTTGGTAAAGCTAACTTAATTTAAAAACATTAGAAATCACCTCTAGAATCTTACCGTACTTGAATATTACAACTTATTTTTTTAAGAGATATGAAAATCACTAACAATGAGTATTATGATAACTAATTACTCTACAATGCTGAATTTCATAGGAAAACAAAATAACCTAAATAATGGAAAAAGTGGGGGGAAAAAAAGACCCAGAATTCTTAATCTTAATAATGGCATGGGATGGCCAATCATCCCAGAGCACTTCCTGGATATTTGAAAGGAGGTTAAAGAGCATAGTTACGTTGCCTCCACACAGCAAACTGGAAAAGACCTGCAATGCTCGCCACTAGCAAAATTTCCAGTGGCAGTAAGATTCACTTGTTTCTCTTTCTGAAAGCATAGTATCACAAGGCATTCATCCCCAGTCTCCTAAACCCGAGGGGAAGTCTAACTATATTCCAGAGCCTTCGACCCTATATACATCATTAAGTGGAAGAATTACAACTATGTTTCTGTGTTTTGGTCTCACATAGCAGCCATTACTTCCCTTCACCTCAGTGTTAAAGTTAACCACAGTTTAAGCTTTCTTGCAAATGGTATGGATAGCCTGCAGTTGCAATGATCTGATGATACCTTGGTTAGCCACTCTCTGTTAATAGGTTTTAGATATAGTTTCGAATTTGGCTTTCAGCCTTTCCAACATATTTACAAAGAATGTGAATGCCAATAATCATTATCTGTAATTTTCTTTTTTATGCATTTGCCACCTAATACTAAACTGTCACCCCTTGAATTCCCACGTTCTTTATTTGGTATTTGGCTTGACCTTATTTTGTTACACGCGTAAAAGCTTAAACTTCATCCGCATGGTCCTTTTCCTGATCCAACTGTGTCATATCCTTTGCTGTCTTTCCTCATCTCAGACACTTTTACCTCTTCCTGCGCTACCTTCCATCGGGCAAATGGCCCGTTATGACTTTTTACTTATCAATACTAGCAGGCTCCTTTCTTCTGGAGATTCTGTTATATGCGTACATCCTGCATATATTAAAATAATTGCAAATCTCCTTAATATCAATTTTTGGCAGATTATTACTTCTGTTTTTTTCCTGATGAAACATAAACATGAAATCTGAATGAGCTGGATGTCTGTTAAAGGTGCTAGGCTAGTAATAAATAAACACACTGACGAACATGAATGTTAGTGTCTGCTAAGTTCTGATTGACTGACTATAAGTATGGCTATATAGTAAATTCATTATAAACTATAAACTACTGTAAAATATACTTCATTACTCTCGCTTAGAAAATTTTATCTAACATTCAAAAACTGCAGCTATATAAATAACAAGCATAAATGTTCAATGCCATTAAGAAAATATGCAAATGAAGTAAAAATGAAAAAATAACTTTAAAATTAAAATATAAGAACTAGATTATCAGATAATTTTCACTGGTTATCCAGACCACTAGATGCTAGGTTGTTGTGGGGTTTTTTCCCCTTTAAAAGAAGGTAGAGAGAAAGCTTTGGAATTAAGTTCCCTATTCTTTAATCCTATCCTTTTAGACACAGTAATGGAAAGGAGCTTGTTTCCTTATTAAGGGTTAATGTAAATAACGCAGACTTGGGTTTCATTCCTCTGCCATTTGCTAACGTTTAACTTTAACCGCATCATTTAGCTTTTACCATTCCCTACTTCTTCAAATTTAAAATAAAAAACTTGGAGTATTTGATATTCTAGTGACGAAACTGTGATGCTATGACTTTACCACATTTCTTCTTTTTCATTTCCTCTCACTTACCCTAATTCTCTGAAAAAAAAAAAATCCCCAGTTTTTTCCAGCCAATTAATTTGTTTTGTGACTATTTTTCAAATCTATAAAGTTATCCAGTTTTAAATTAATTGTCATTTATATATCTTTGTGAGTGCCCCTCATAGGTAGAGGAAGCCCACTTTCTGATGTGTGCCAGCCAATACTGTACAGTTCAGAAAAAGTCAATAGGGGACCGTCACCTAAATGACCTGTTTATCTTATATATTTAGAAAGTGAGGGTCAGCTTGATTAAGTAACTGATCAAGTTTATAACTAATTGACAGTGTAAGGAATAGATTCCCTGACTTTATATACATCTATTATATTTTTTGCTTTACATTTTCCCTCCTTTTCTGAATTTCTTTCAATCTGTTAATATTGGGGGGCTTTTGAAGAAAAATGTTATGCTCTACTCCCATATTAATGATTCATGGTTAACTTGTTATGAGCTATGACTCTAAGCCATTTTTCTGCCAGGTTTATGGGATATTTTTATTGTTTTCCCTCCACAATTGTCTTTATTGAACTTCATTCTGTCTCTGATTATTTTTTTAAATTTAATTATGGTTTCTTCCAATCTTTTTGACCTTACTTAATCTTTTTGGGCCTCAGTTTCCTCATTTGCAAAACAAGAAAGTTCAGGTAGAATAACTCCTGAGGTACTTTTTACCTTCAAAACATCATTTTCTAAGTTGGGACTCAATCAATCTTTGCCTCCTTAATGCCATTTTCAGATTTAAAGAGCACGTTCTATATTTTGTCACCCAGATATTTGATGAGAACAAAGACCAACACCAGGCCCCAGATCAACTCTTCTAGGGCACCATTTGTCACATTCTCCTGAATTGACACTAATGCATTGATCACATTCCTATTTCTCATTTATATTCTTTCCAAGTGCTTTCAGTTTGGGAAACATTTGTCTACTTTCTACAAAATTTCTGGGTTAGATTAATTTTATGGTGTCTTTATTTTTAAAAATCTCCTAGCTTCTTCAAATTGATGAATATACACAAATTCATTTTAGATATTATTTTCCATTTTAAAAATATGAAAGTGTTAGAGTAGTATAATTCAGTTAAAAAGACCAATATACTATTTGTTATAGGAATACCAAATTTATGTAGTGTTTAAGATGGAGAGACAAATGCAGTATAATTATTGTTAGAGGCTTACAAACCTTGAATTATTCTCATAAAGTAATCTAGCTCTATTTTGTCTCCCAGAACCTTAACGGAATGAACCAAACTAGATGATTGGCCTTCATCGTTAGTATTAGTATAAAAATTTGAAGAATAAAAAATAACATCATTATTGTCCAATAACTTCATTTAACCTTGCTATAAGCAGCAGTACCAAACTTGTCTTCAGTCCTTGTTAGACTTTAACTTAATTAATTCAAATCTGGTTTTCTCCTTCTGTAAAATGTCTTTGAATATATGATGCTATTCTGCTTACAGAATTTGGTTTCTATTGTCTCCAGAAATAAACTATGATCTTTACTTTGCCAGCAGAGGGCACATACGCACATCCTTTGTTTCTTCTAATCTACAAATAGGAAATTGCCAAAAAAAAAAAAAAAAAGCCACATTTGAGTTCTTATTTGAACTGAGTCTAATTAAAACAAACAAACAAAAAACCATTACCCTATTTCACATTAATATTTTCCCTTAAAAGTCTAGTGTCTGAATGAAAACCAAAAGACATGCAAATATTACTCTCACTTAACCAGACCATCAATTTAATATATCTATTTTTGCTCTGCAAAATTTGGCTAAGAATTTTACCATGCATCTTGTTCTGATTATATTTTGGTCCAGTATTTCTGCTTTTGATATTCAATTCTGGACCTAGAGTTAGCAAAGAAGTGGTCACCTAATATTTATTTATTCATTTAGCAAAAATGTAAACTATTAATCCGTGTTTTAGCCTGAAGTTTACATAAACACATATGCAGACTATCAAATTTAATTGGATAGAGATTTAAATGCTTCTGAGAGAACATTTTTAAATACAATAAGTTGGAGTAGAGCCATAAAAAGTAATCTATTGACCATTTTGGTTAATGGCTTAAGAACACTTGTGGACGTTTTAATCTCCTAGCTGCTTCCCATGAACTGATGGAACCGTGGTGATTTTTACACTGTCAGCTAAATGAGCACAGAAGAGTATCTGTAATTTCAACATTATGCATATGCATCAGGTAATTACATAATTGCAGATATGTTGTGTCTGCACACATCAAAAGGTTATGCTTTTAAAAAGGAAAAGTGATGTCAAAAAGCAGAAGTCACAGGCTTATGTGCTGATATTTATTTCCATCAGCATAAATTTTAAGTATTTTTTATAAGCCACTGTATACCACTTGCACCAAAACCAATTCAAAAAACTCACAAATGGTAGTTTAAAGGCTACGTCAGCTTTTAAAACATTCTAATGCAGTAGATCAAGATGATAGATACTCTTTACAGGTTATTCCAAAATTTGTTAAATAGCATATGTGGAATAAGAGCCACAGCGGTATTTTATTATTGAGATGCATAAATCAGGACACTTTGGACTTACTTTAAAGAAAATAAGTTATTAGAACTTTAAATTCAGAAAAATAGTAATAAGAATGTAAATAAAAGAGTTCAGTTCAAGACTTAGATTCTGCTATTTTTAAAAAGATAATTAAATGTGATTATAGTAGGAGGAGACACAGGCTCCAGACAAAAAAAGCACTCTGAGAATATAAGACTATTTCTGTTCATAAGGAGCTTTTTTCACCCCAAATAAAGTCTTTTCCCATAGTAACCCCAATTTGATTCCCTTCAATGTTAGTGAATACAAGATCACCAGGACTACTATTAAGGACACCAAACATTTTGTGAGGTCTAAAAATCTTAAGCAATTAAAATTGCTAACAGTTTTTAAATTTACATATAGCTTTAGTTAATCTTTAAGTATATAATTATCAGTAATAATTACTAATCTTTAGAAAGAATTAGTGCCCTGCAGCTCATAGCATCTTAATGCTTTTGTTTCTCTTTCTCTTTTTGATAAAATAAGACTGCACACAGTCTTAAACAATTGAATCTGTTTGACATCCAGGAGCTGGAATGCTGAGTAGAAAAAAGAAAGAGAGAGAGAGAGAATATGATGACATGGAATAATCAGAAAGGTTGAGTGCCTCACAAAGAAGCAGACTGTATACACTAGAAGTACATATGTCTTGCATTGTTTCCTATTTAGCTGACAAACATCAGGCTCAAAACAATGCTTCTCTGGTACATAGCTTATTTTCTCTTTATCTCCTTTCTTTCTCTTCCTTTTTCTTTCTTTCTTCTTTCTCCACTTCCTCAACTGGGTTATAGTATCATAGCTTGCTGAATTTACATCTAATATCTTAGGTATATTTTATTTTACTTTAAAACCTGACCAGTATCATTGAAAATTAATATAACAATCCTAGGGCATGCATTCAGCAGCAAGGCCTAAAAAAAGGAGATACAAGATCAGGATTCAGTGCTCCTAATTTTTTAAAAATGTATATTATGGACCTAGACAAACCAATCATCCTTTTTTAAGTATCAGTTTACTTCCTTTCCTAAAACAAAAGAACAAAAGGAAACAACAAGAAAAATAGAATCTAGTTCAGATTTCTATGGCCTACTTTAAGTTGATTATATAATATATGCATTTAAATTTATGCTACTCTGGCTTATATAGACATTTTCAAATATGCAACTGACTTCTTGGTAAGGAAGTACAGTAAGGAAGTGAAAAGAAACTTGTGGTTTCATATAGTGGGGTTTTCCACTATATGATTCATCCGAAAATAAAGGAGAATTAGAACATAAACATAGATCCCTACACCATTTAAATGAATGCATTTATCATTTTAATTATTAAATATATTTTTTAAATTATAATCATCCATGTTTTCTTTTTGACCTCTCAGAATGTGTGAACCAAGTGAATAAACCAAGTCAATTAATACCTTCACCTGAAAGAGCTGCAAAAAAGAATTCTTTTAGTTACCTGGGTAGCTTTTATATTATTTATATTATTCACCCCTGTCCATTCCTTTCACCTTTGAAGGGAGTGTATGACATAGGCATGTGTTTATTTCTGTCCTGTCTCCAATCTGCCGTAGTGCAAACTAAACCTGTTACACAGAGGTAGTTATTTGTTGGCCTCCTCAGTGGGAAAGATTTTGTGTTAATAATTAAACAGTACAATTACAATGTGATTAAAAAGAAAACTTTACAGGAGACAGCATGAATAAATTATATCCATTTATTACTTTCCTTAGTAAACAATGGTCAAATGAGAAAAATGTGTGTAAGAATGCGTTTGCCATAAATATGTGAATAAATACTTTCAGCCTTTAAGATCCTCCCTTTAGAAAAAAGCTAAGAGATATCAAGATGTTATCTAAGAAAAACCTTCTACTGACAAACCTCTATAAGACATTTTCTTCTGTACTTTATTTGACATATTATTCTTTCAGTAGTGACTTAGTAAACAGGGACCGATGATTATTGACATTTTTTCTTGCCTATAAAGCCCTGTATTTCCTTTAAAGTATGCAGAGTACACAGGTTTTCAGAGTACATCACATATATGCAGAAGAAGTGGTGCTGGATTTAAAAAAAAAAAACTAAAATAGCTTATAGTTAAAGAAATAGAGCTGGCTCAAGGCAGAGAAAGTCACACTGGAGGTCCCCAGGCGCAGGTGAGCTCTCGCACAGCCATCAGAAGGCAGCAGGTTGATGGAACTCTGCTGTTGAAGGATGGGAGTGTATCTTAAGGTTGACAGAAGGGCATCATTAGTGGTGGTGATGGGAGGTGCGTTGATAGACTCTAACTAGGTGGTTGCCAGCAGGTTGGAAACAAAAGGAAGGTCACCTCTATTTAGCAGCTAAAACGTGCTAATAGGAAATGAGGTGCTTAGTCACTATAACCACCTCTGCATGTGGTAAGTGCTTAAACCTCAGAGAAGCAGTTAATTCTCTCTCTTTAATTTACCAGCCTCCACTTGAAACCCAACTTTAGCCATATATTTAATGCCATATTTGTGGGAAATGTGTTTTCTCCCTTTGTGAAACAGAATCAATCTATCTCTTTCCGAGAGAGTGACATTTCATCACCCTGGTGTTATTAGGTTTATGATTGGGATTATGATTATTATTCTCATTTGCCTTGGAGGCTTTGTGCTTTCAAAGTCTTTATAGCAAATCCCCTGCCCACGTACAAAGGTCCCCTGATAACCAGTTCTCCAGCACCCTTTATCACATGATCCTGGAGAAACTTTCTGATATTTCTTATAAGTGCATGCTCTTAAGTTGTTTTTATTCTACACGGAGTAGATGCAGGCCACACAGAAACACATTTCATTTTAATTAGTAATTATATATGAGTCAGCTTTATAAATTTGGTATCTAAAATTAATACTTTGGTCAAGATTGTGGGTTATTCTGTGTGTCCTCCTGATGTTTTTTAATTTCAAAAACTGATAGAAATTACTAAAAGAGGATGAATATCATTGTCTAATGTCTAAGAATTTATGTACACTTTCTTTTAAGGAAATATAAGGGCTTTATAGACAAGAAAAAATGTCAATGATCTAAGATCCCTGTTTACTAAGTCACTACTGAAAGAATAATACATAAAGTATAGAAGAAAATGTTTTACAGAGTTTTGTCAGTAATAAGTTTTTCTTAGATACTTCTTGATATCTTTAGCTTTTTTAAAAATTTAATGTTCAATTAATATTTATTTTAGCTCCTAACACATACAAGGTAATACACTAGGTGCATTCAAAATATTAATATTTCAAAATATTATATGCTTTCTCTTTGTCAAGCATTATGTTGTGTTTTACATATAATAGCTCATTATTCATCAAATAACCCCACAAGAGAATTATTACTCTTATTTCTATTTTACTGAGGGAAATTGAGAGACAGATTAACTAATTTACCCAAAGTCACACAGCTTATAAATAATTTACCCCAAATTTGGACACAAGTATTATTAACACAAGACATTTTACTCTTGCGTTAAAACTTTTAAAATTAAAAGTTTTAAAAATGAATCTACTCTCTTCACTTATTGATATATCTCTCCAGATTCTCTGGAAAAGTTTTCTCTGTTTCTACTTTATTTAAAAAAAAGATTTAGAATTGTAATAAACCAAAACCAAATCAAATCAAATAAACACAGAACCTAAAACACATTCAGTGCTGATGTAATTTAATTATTTGATATCCTTTCTTTGGTAAGTGATTTAAGAGGTCATTTACTTGTTCTAAAAACAAACAAACAAAAAACATACCTTCCATGCTATTTGGGCAACAGAACAAAAGTTCACATTAACACGAACCAGGACCAGCTATATTATTAATAAACTTTGCGCCTACTGCAAAATGAACATATGGAGTCCTTTGTTCAAAAATTATTAAGAATTCTGAGATGGAGACAGCTGAATATTAAATCAAATGCACTGCGGAGGTCACACGCTCATGAAGCTGGCCCTATCAAGAAACCTACCCTGATCATTGAAGACCTTTGGCCTGATTTGCCACCTCCTGCTGATGGCAGAGCGACATGTGAGCCCAAAAAGACTCCTGGGGAACACAAGAGGCTGTGAGGATGGATTTTAAGGTTTTGCTACTCTAAGTACCTCCTTCATTTCCTGTTTTCGTTTAGAGTTTTTTGCTTCAAAATTTTATTTGAAAAAATAGGGATTTCAACGCACAGCAAGACTGCTATAGACAATAATCTTGTCTTTGGCGCTAATTTACTGCTCCAGTGGGATTAAAAGGTGATTTCTAATACCACAGCTGGAAGGTTGCACTCTTTTAGGATGGTCAGAATTTTGCAAAGCTTCAAGGACTGTGACTACAAGCAAAGCAAATGTGTGCCAACTTTTCTATTATATGGCAGTTCTATGGGTACCCTGCACACATTCCATAATCAAAACTGAGAAGATAGTATTTGTGGGATTACATATTGCAAGCAAGACTAAATTAGGTGACTTCTAAGATCCCTATTGTGGCCATAAGATTCTGTGCCTCTGAAAGAGGAGAATATTAGATGAGAACTGAGAATCACACTCCTGTGACAAAAAGATGGTGCATGTGTGTCTTTGATTCTAGACTTTGAGTGGGTGGATAGACTATGTCCCAATTTCTTCCAAATTAGGAAGTGAGGATGGAGATAAAAATATTACATGCATTGCTGACGGAGTAAAGTCGTGAATGTGCCTGGACTCCTCTTTCCCGGTTACACTCATACCTCCAGCCACACCCGGAGCAGTTGAACAAATGCTGCTTCCCCCAGAGGGTACTCTTAAGGAATGGAGCAAGAAAAGATCCTGAGCTTTCTGCAGAGGAGCTGGTCTGAAAATGAGAAACTAGAAAGGGCTGAGCAAGCACTCTTTTCTCTGGAAAAGTAAGGAAAAAGGGTTGAAAAACGAGTAGGAATTACATTCTAATTATTCCAAGAGGGCAAAGTTCCTACATTGCTAATTCACAGAAATGTCAGGAAAACTCACATACACACACACACACACCTTTCCACCTCATAACTATACTAAGGTTTAAGTAATTTTGCACTGGAATCATGATAGTCTCGCAGACCTAAACCCATAGCTACTTGGCACCCACAAGAAGTACTGTGCTACCTTGGACACGTACGTTAGGTGTGAGAAGTTGCAGAACATGGGACAAGGATCCAAGCTTTGCAATTAAAGTAACCTGGGTCTGAAACCTGGCTTTGCCATTGATCAGTTGTGTGGTACCGTGCATGTTATTACACATCCTCTTTAGGTCTCAGTGTCTTTATCTTCGGCAATAGAATAAAATTTAATTGTGCAAATTAAATGTAACAAGGATACATTTTCAATAACTTTTCTGTTATGGTTTGAACGTTTGTGTCTCCCCAAAATTCATATGTTGGAAGCTAATTCCCAAGGTGATGGTATTAAGAAGTGGGGCCTTTGAGAGGTAATTAGATCAATTGAATTGAACTGAATTGAATTAGTGCCCTTATAAAGGGGCCCTAGAGAGCTGCCTTGCCCCTTTGCCATGTGAGGACATAGCTAGAAGGTGCCATCTATGAGAAATGGAGCCTTACCAGATGCCAAATCTGCTGGCACTGCAATCATGGACATCCCAGCCTCTAGCATGATAAGAAATAAATTATTGCTGCTTATGAGCCACCCAGTTTACGTTATTTTGTTATATCAGCACACATGGACTGGGCCACACTCCATTCCTCCCTCTCAGTCTAGGTTACTCAGGTTGCAACATTTACTTCATATTCTACCTATTGAGATTACTCTTCAAATTTATCAGCCATTTTCAAGATAAATGACAGTATTTCCAATTTCATAAATTATGAAGAAAATTAAGGAAGGGAAATGTTTTAGGAGCTGCGTGTGAGAAAACAGCACAAAGAACAAATGTATATCTCACAATATCACAAAACCCAAATGGCTCCATGCCACCCTAACACCAAAGACTCAAGATGTTATCCTCAATTCAGTGTGATTTATATGTGCTGATTTTTCTTTGTATCAAGTTTATTGTATCAATCAATAAATATATTATCCATCAACGTGAAAGTCAAAAATGTTATCTCCTTAGTGAATATATTTAGACTATTTTTTTAACCAAATACTTAATCAGATATATCATCCTAATTGATTCTAGAGCGTATAGGTTAAAATAATTTTCCATATTTTTTTATTCAATTTCCATATATTTTTTTTTTTACTCAAAGACCTCATGACTAATTTCTAAGGTTTCTTTTTCCAAGAACTTAACAAACATTTATACTTCATGCTCAGATTCCAGTTAAAAGCGCTAAACAGTAAGAAAGTTTCTATGGCTATTAAATAAAAAAAACCTAGAAGACAAAATTAATAAGTAATTATCAAAACATGTCTCTGAATTATATACTACAACAAACAGCAATTTATATGGTAGAATTTCCATTTGATTTTAAATATAGAATCTTGTGATTTACATAAAGCAAAATTTAAAAAAAGCAAAGTAACCCGTACACAGTGAGGGTGTATCATACTGTTTCCCTTTTCTTCACCAGCCATTTGGTAAAATAGGGAGAAAGTGCATCAGGAGACATAGAAAAGGGAAAGACCTTTTCTTTCGTTTTATCAACAGGAAAACAAGACTACTTCCTGCCCTCATTCATATACAGTTATGTTTATGAATACATATGGCCAATAGAGCAATAGTGTTGCATTTTCTATATTACCTTATTATTAAATGCTTGGTTCTTTATTGAAAATCATTGTTACTGTGTTAAGAAGGTTGGGTCAGTAGGTTTAGGAGTCTTCGGCGATAGTTTTCAACACCATGTGGTTGCTTGAAGGGAAGGAATGTACACAACTGACAGGTAGCACAAGCATGAAACACAGGGAGAATGTGTCACCATCATCCTGAAAAGCCTCTGTGAATGGCAGTGATGAGCCTATAAAATATGAACAAAGCAGAGTCCTTATTCTCTAGTTAACATAACAGTAAATAACAGAGGCTTTACTTTAGAAAAATCCTTGGTAGGTGGATCTGGAATCCTTAATACAAATTCAAGTATGTTTGAAAGCTCTTCAAGGGTTCACGTGAAATAACAAGAAAGCTGTAATTCCACGATCTGGAAAAACCCTGTATAAATTAAACAGAACATTGTGCTTTGTGTTACTTAATCATATTCAACTTCTGAAGGGTGGGGGGAAGGGTCGAATGGCAACAGAAGGATAAAAATGCCTTGGTCTACTTGCCCAAACCTCACTGATCCTTCCGGATGTTCACAGTAATACATTTATATCCTCGTCCTTGGCTTCATATGCATCCACAGGAGCTCAAAGTCTGCCTGGTAAGCTTAATAAAGAACTCTTCAAAAATATTTTGTTTTACCCTTCATCCAACTGAAGCTTTTGCTTTTAAATATGCAAACAAAAATTTTACCTGGTAAAATGTGTCTGTATTGAAAGGAAAACACAGTTTGTAGAGGAAAAGCTGAAATCCCCCTTTTTTGAAAAAATAAGTTAAGACAGAAGCAGTATTCTACAAGATGTATTAAGGCAGAAATTTTGACATACTTGCAATTATTTTGAAAATTCCAGCATGGAATATCTTCAGGGTGAGTTGAATAATGGAAGTAAGCAAAGAGAGATAAATCTAAATAGTGTTTGTTTTTGGAAAAGACAAGAAAACAAAAATTTTGCAAACAAATTTAATTTAAAATTAAAGTTTTTAACATGCTCATGCTTATCATTTTAGATAATAAGAAATAAATATATTCTAATGTAATAATAGAAAATTAGATACATACACACATAGACAGACAGCATGGTCAGTTACAGTCAAATGTCCTACAATGAAAAAGGGAGAAAAATTTAGGGATTGGACTCTGAACAAGGTAGCATTTTATTGATTTTTTTTCCTATTGATGACCTACAAACAAATATATCTATGCTAGGTTTCCAAGAAGAAAAAATAATTATTGTTTTGTAATAGTTGTAAAGTGGTAAAATTAATAATAAAACCACCTTACTGGTATTAAAAAGCTTCCGCTTCTTTCTTTGATTTGAAACAATGGACAAATTACTAAGACTTTTTCCCACGCAAGTGCCTCATTATGAAATTGATAATATTGACTTTCTTGCAGAGACTGTGACAATTAATGAGATAATAATCCTGACTCTAACATTAAGATAAAAGTCAGAAAAATGCCACATTACTTACTATAATGAGGAGCAAAATGCCGGTCCTTAAAAGGAAGTAAAATTGCTTTGGCTCAATTAAATGCGAGACCACCGACTATCATTTAGAAATCTCCCCAAGCTCATACAACTGTGGTATTACTATTATTTTTAGCAGAAATTCCCTGTACAATTTATTATCCTTTTTTACGATATAAGGTAAATTAAAACCAAAGCACATGCAAAGCTATTTAATGATCACATACCTTCAACTAAGCATTCCTCATCATAAAGAAGATCATTATTATATTACTCATAATCTCATGTGTTCCTGATTGCTCTACCACCATTTAACACACCCCCGCCAGTGGTTATTGACAGGTAAATGATCACAGTGACATAATTTTCTTCTGAATAAATAAATAATAACAGTAATAACTAAGACCGAAGTGTCTGGCACGTAGCATACATTCTCAAAGTATTGGCTGTTACACTTGCCGGGCACCGTTCTTAACGTTTTACATATATTCTCTTATCGAATCTTCCAATAACTCTCCATGGGAAGTGCTCTATTATTACATTTTACAGATGAGTAAGCTAAGACATGGAGATGTCAAGTCACTTGACCAAGGTCACCCAAGGAACTGGTGGAGGCAAGATTTGAATCTTGGTCATCTGGCTTTAGAATCTGGGCTCTTCATGATCACTTTTTACTGCCTTTGCCATAAATACAACATAGAATTGGATGCAGCATCTTAAAGTAATCTGTTAAATTCTAAGAAACATGATCAAATGTTGAAAATGCAAATTTAGAAAAACAATGATAATTCATGAACTATGTAATAGTTTCAGAAATACCAGACTTTTGACGTTCATGAAATATTATTAAAATGTTATTATTTTACTAAATATTCACAAACTGAATAATTCAGATGATCTTTATATCTGCAAAAGAATTACAATATATTGTTTAAGAAGGTGTGAATAACATTTTATGCAAAATAACCTCCATAACTGGATCAAAATACTGGCAGCAAAATCATTTTCATAAATCTGTTTTTTGCATAGATTTGTATGTTGGAACATTTGAAAAATGTAACTGTACAACTTGTCTGTCCCCCAAATTGCCCATATTTAGGTGTTCCCATCTTCTGAATGCCTAATGTTAGATTAAACTAATCATTTTATAACTTACAAATACATATTTGAACATTATAAATTATAAATTTATATTACAGAAAAAGCATTTAGCCACTATATAGCCATCATAAAAATATATACAAATATTTACCTTAAAATTTCAAATATCATTTTGTTCTTCTGATGAACTGATTTTGAACTACCTCTGTTACTGACCACTGTGTATCATTTTGATGTGTTTTCACAAAATATAACATCTCGATTTCTATGTAGTGGTTTTATTATATCTTATACTTCCCCCATATTTTTCCCTTTCTTTGTTAAAGGTGGTAAAGTACGAACAGTGCACCCAAATAATTTTTCTTTAACACAATTATGTAATTGGATAGAGGACCAAAAATGTCCTTTAAATTCTGAATGAACTCATCTCCCCTTGCCTCGAAGTCTGGTCGGGGTAAGGCGCCTATAACTCATAAATCATTCCACAGGTATGTACTGAGCATCTACTCTGAACCAGGAGCTGGAGAAGTCAAGCCAATACCTCACAGTCTGCTTCTAAGCAAGTTTGGGATTGGCATGGGAAGTCGGGGTTTCACAGCGAGATCGAGATAAAGATCAGTTGCCCGCAAGCGGACTTACATATGATGAAGACAGAAAGGAAAACAGAGGAACTCCTGAAATGGGTTGCAATTTCCCAATCTCTATCCAGTTATTAAGTTCTTTATAATCCAATGCTTATGGAAACTTACCCCAAATTTCTTTTTGGCAGCCTAATTACAGAAAACTGCATGGCCTTATAGTCAGATAAAATGATCTCAAATTTAGCTTCCGCATTTCCTATCTCTGTGACGTTGAGTAAGGATCTCAAAAATATAGCTGATAATAAAGTACCCCACCTGGGTGTTTTCAGAATTAATAAGGAAGCACATGCAGTTAGCCCAGCGAGTATCAGTCCCTCCCCTACCTAAATATTTCAACATAGAATTTAAGATGTATCGATGGAAATTTTATATATTTTGAAAGAAATATCTTTTTTAAGCAGAGGTCCAAGGAATAAAAATGTGAGAAAAATCGAGAGGAAGAATCAGTGCAGGGAGAGAGCAGTCAAGTTTCTATTCTGGGATCAGCGAGAGACGGGAATTAATAGTCTCTTCTGCATTGTGTTTTCGCAGAAGAAATGCTTAGCATAAAAATTGTCTGGATTAAGGCAGATATAGAGCTTCCCTTAGGTGACTCTTGGGTAGAGCTAGTTGAGTGAACTTGGGGGCCCCAAACTCTCAGGAGATTAAGCCAGTGGAAACAGGCCTGATGGGGCACTGGTTATCTCTTCGTACCCAGGAGAACAAGCCTCATTCACAGTAACGCAATTTCTGATGACATTTATTTTTTTCCAGTTTTACTTGAAATTGATTTAAGTAACAAAGTGATAATCATAGGCATGAGCCAAGGGATCTTCATATCCAGGAAGAAAAATGTGAAAGCTTAGCCACAGCTGATGTTCAGCTGGGGGATTTAGGGAAAATCTGTGACACATTGCCTGTGAGGATGACTTCCGCTCTGTGGCAGCCAGCATCTGTGATCGCATTTGAATGCAAACACCTGTAACATTTGGAATAGTCTTTAATGCCAGCTTTCCCTGGGATAGAAACTATTACAATCAAGTGAACTCAGATTTTCCTTACCTTTCAAATTTAAGTCTTCCTTAAGGGAAAAAAAAGGGGTGGGGGCGTGGAGATTGTTTATTTCTTCCCATCTGTTATTGTTTTTGCCTGAAGGCCTGAATGCCTCCCAACTCCCTAATAAACAAAAGGGTATTTTATTGACCAATTCATTTTCAACGAGATTTTAAAAGGTATTAAGCAATCAATTCTCACATAGTGTCCACATTGGGTCTCTCATTCACTCTCTTGCCTGAGAAAAAACTGGAAAAATCTTAATTAAGAAAACAATTATACATAGAAGTTGTATCATTAGTTTATTTTAAAATGCAATTTTATTTCAGAAGCGATTGATAATTAAAATAGCAAGTGACCACATTATTTAGTGTGGTCTCTCATTTTTCTATACTTTATTCACCTATATTTTTATGTTACCAAAGTAAAGAAGGATCTTTCTCTTGAAGTCCCTAAGAAGCCAACAAATTGCATATTATAATTATTTGTAAAGAGAGAAACTATATCCGGAGGGGGGGCAAGGGCAACACACGTAACCTAAACATCTGTACCCTCATATTATGCTGAAATAAAAAAAAAAAAAAGAGAGAAACTATATCCACAAACGCATGAATAACTTTACCGTTAGAATATATATGAAGAGTGACTACTGTATTACTGAAAGAACCAATTATATGTCACTGACTTCCTTCTAGTTAAAATTTATGTCTTCCCAAAAAATGATGACTTACTCTCCTCTGGAAATAGAAAAGAAGAAATGCCAAAAGACAGGCTAATGTAAATCATCTTTATTGTCTTCATTTCCAATAACAAATAAATTGAATTTGAAAGTGATTCTTTTCAACACAACATCAGAAAGTCTGAAGATATTAGAATAAAGTTGTCTAAAATAGAATTGAAAAGAAAATATAAATTGAAGGCAATTGTTTTAAGTTAACACACCAGGTTGAGGTTAGTTGGTCACACGGGAGATGAAGAAGAGGGAAAACTTCAGTCCAGATCTGAGACTCTGGCTCTCTTTAAGAGATGTGCATATATTTGGAAAAATATTTAATTCCTGTGAGCCTCTAGTTTTTCCACATGTAAAGCTCTATCAGAGCTGTTTTGGGATAAATTTTTATTAGAAAAACTAAACCAATAATAAAAAGCCTTGAAAATTTTTAGCACATATAGAAATAAATATGACATTTATGTCATGATAATATTCTTTTTATTTTTGTACTTTTTATAAGTAAAATCAAAATTTTAGTGCTGTTAGTGAAGTTACCAAGTACAATTAGAACAACTGACTAGTCCATATTGTTATGTCACTTTTTCCTCTGTCTTTCTGGAATTTTCCTTTATAAAATTTAATTCCATTACTGCTATGTAATATTGCTACCATATTATCA
>CAUYSK010050831.1:0-43611 GCA_963575035.1 Avahi laniger | reverse complement strand
GAAAGAAATTAATTGGACAGCTAAAAATATATAGAAAAAGTTAGCCAGGCATGGTGGCGCATGCCTGTAGTCCCAGCTACTTGGGAGGCTGAGGCAGGAGGATCACTTGAGCCCAGGAGTCTGAGGTTGCTGTGAGCTAGGCTGACGCCACGGCACTCACTCTAGCCAGGGCAAGAAAGTGAGACTTTGTCACAAAAAAAAAAAAAAAACAAAAAGGCTGGTTCAATATTCTAAAGACCAACCAATGTACTATGCCATATTAACAGGCTAAAGAAGAAAAATCACACAATCAGATGGAGCCACTGGAACATGCATAATAAACCTTTAACTGAATTCAACTTGGATGAAATCAACCATACCCACTAAATTTTAAAGGGCTTGCCTACACAAAAGTAACTATTTCACCAACAAATCAAAGCATAACCTATTTCAAATGTTGCATAATAAATATCTGAATTTTGAGAATTAGGGAAAACAAAAGAATACACTGAAACATTAAAAAATATTGATAATTTTTTTAAACTTCTTTCCTATAGTTAAGATGCCTGCATGCCCTCTCAGTTGGGAAAATAAATTGCCTTACCATAATTAAATTGACTGTTGGACTTTTCACAGTTAATGATGTTAAACCTGTAAGCAACACCTGGCCGCATTCCACTGACTTCAAAGTAAAACCACTGATGATAATGATTGCTGTTTATATCTGAGTTCAGAATAAGATCATATTCATTTCTAAAAATAGAAGATAAAGAAACCTGATGAAGATAAGGAAAATAACTATGCACACACAAAATGAGAAATTCTTAAGTAACTTACTTTCTAATTTGAATTACTTTACGCAGATTCCCAGATTCAAATTTGGAGTTAAACTTCAAAATATCTCCTTCTTCTGGAATGATATAACTAAATAAAATTTTTTAAAGTAAGTATATTAAAATATATTGCATTTAAATAGGTGAGCAAAAAATCAATAAAAACACACTATGGATTAAAAATACATTATTATTGCTACCTTACATTCCTCATTATTTTTAAGCCAAAGAATATAAAAAACACAAAGCAAAGTACAAAATCTGCCTAACATTTATAGACAAAAAAAAAAACTGTAATTACAATTAGAGACTTGTTCCTATGTTTATACTGATATATTAATAAGAACTTTTGTCTCACTGAATATCATCTCCAAAATATTATTATATAGAAAAAAACAGACTTTTTTACAACTGCATGTGACCTGTACTGAGTAGCAATAATTCTATTACACTAAACCACGCAGTTCTCAGGAAAATATATTATTTTCGATTTAGAGAGCCACATTATCTATTATCTTATTTAATTAGCATCAAAAAGGAATAAGTATTATCCTCGTTTTATACATTCATTATTTTAGTAAGTAAATATCGAGCACCTACTAGGTATCAGGTAACTGTTTTAGTTATTTATCTGTTTGGTTCCCTCACCGAATACAAATTCTTGCTCTTCTGGAAATTATACTCCAATAGAGAAAACTAAGGCTCCCAGAAGCTCAATGATTTTGTCTAAAATCATTTCAGTTAGAAATAGCACTGGTATGCCACACTTAGGGTTCAAGTTTCTGTTTTTACCACTTCTGCCTGTTTTATCAAAGACTTATAAATGTTAAGATAATAAATAAGTAGATGTTTCTTCTCTTTTATAAGAATATTATTTCAAATTCAGTCATTAGCTTCATTACAGTTTTTACTCATCTCTCTAACAAAGCCTTTAAAAAGTATTTTATATCCTCCAAATATCAGTAAAATGTGAAATTTCCACAAAAATATCACAATGTTGGGGGAGGGGAGAAACCCAAACAGGGATAATTGATTTCTCATTTGAGAAAGCAGATAACTAAATAATAGTCACACTCAATATATGTAACTTTCATTTATTTACTTATATTTAAAACCTAAAATGTGACGATATCAGTGATCATCCTAAATAGTAAGTGACTAATACACCAAGGATCACAAACAAATGGCTTCAGAAATCAGGCAGGCAACTTAAATGACTGAAGCAGACTGTAAGCAGTAAGAGACAAGAGGAGGGGTGGGGACCGTAGAGAATTAACACATGCTCCTTCTAAAGGGATGACAATCTGTTGTCCTAAGGACATAAAGGCTCAATATTGCAGGACAAGCCAGCATGTGAAAAGTCCACTCCCTTAAGAGGCAGTAATTTTGGTTTTTTAAAAACACAGCATCAGTTTGTAACCTTTATCTCAAACCCACTAAAAACCCACCTAAAAACAAACAAAAGCGTGTCATATATTTAATTATAGTAAATAAATGTGATCTACCATTACCATTACATCCCTGCCAAAGGATGACAATATAGTGAGGAGAAACTAGGTGGAAGTTAACTACAATTTTTTATCTTTTCGAAATAATGCTGAAATTTTACAGTAAAAATAAAACAAAAGTTTTTAAAAATGAGACTTACTTTGGGTTATCTAAGTCATATACCACTCGATCTATGATATCACTCTGATGTATTAGTCTCTCAATATCTTGGGCAATTTTTGTCCTGAAATCATAAAAGAGAAGTTTGACCAAAATTCATTATTAAATGCCAATGCACGACTTTCTTCAAAATAAGTTTTAAATGAAAAAAGTATAAAATGATAAAAAAATTCTTAAAATAAAAATATTCTGTATTTTGCATACAAAAAAAATCAATACATAACAAGCAAAACAAAAATCAGTATTTATCAGAGTCTGAGTTCTAGAAAATAACCATGTAGAATACAGCCACAATTCTAAGAGTTTAAAAAAAATAATAAAAAATCTTGAATGTCTATGGTATGGATTCACTATTTAACCCTGAAGTAAATAATTCTGTATACATGATAGCAGCATGTTAGAAATGGTAAAGATGTGAGTAGCCAAAGATTATACAAGAAGGAGATTTTTTTTTTTAAAACCCACCTGGCTGGAATTTAGCTAAAATGCAATTGGCAGTTGGTTTACATGTTCTGTAGAATCTCCCCTCTCTTTTGTGGTGAGAAAGGAAAGGTGAAGGGGATGGGAACACCTGTTTCAAGGAGTGGAAGGTGATCCCTGAGTCCCCAAAATTATCTAGGCCTGACTTCTCCCTGAATCAGTCCAACAAAATGGACACTAGCTAACTGGAAAATTCCTACAATCCCTGCCACTGTCCTAGAAGACTGAGTGATGCACAGAACCCACAATCTTCCCCATCAATATCTGCAAAAAAAGACAACCCCCACCAAGTGGCATCAAACTGTAGCCAAAACAAAGATTGCCTAGAGCTCCAAGTACTAGCCACAAAGTCTGCTAATGTTAATACATAACTACTTCTCATTGTATAACTTATTCTTAAACAGGAAGTGGATTGTAAGAACTGATTTCAATTTCAAGTTTGTACATTTCAGTTAAAGATAGGTAACGCAGATTAGAACTATGGTTTGTAGATTTATTGACAGTAGAGGGAGAAAGTGTACCAAAATGATAATAATAAAATCTCAAGAATGCACTAAACACTGATGTCTTAACTTCAGACAAATATGAAACTAATCTCCTGCACAAAGGTATTTTTCTGTGATCGAAGGATATTAACTCTTATACAGTTTGGAAATATATCTAACAACATAACAGTATAACCTTAAATTCAAAATAAGTCAAGAACATATTCTAATAGAAGTAGTAAAAATTATCAGGAAAATATCAAGAGATAAGATAGTTAAATATATGAACAAAGAATACTAAAAAAAAGAAAAAAGTGAAATGCTAAAATTCTTAATCACCTAAACAGTCAAGCATAATTTACTTTTAATTTTATTCTACAAAAAATAACTCATTACTGACAAAGTAGTCTATCAGGAAAAAAAAGACCCAGTATCATAGCATTAAGCTATAAATTCTTGATTTAAGTTTAATGTCGTAACTTTAAAATGCCAAATTCTTTCCAAAGAAACAAACTTTTTAAAAAGCCAGCAATTATAAGAATACATAAACACATTCAGAATTTACATTACACCTTAAAAAGTTAAAGAGATGGCATTACATATACTCAAATATACTACACCCAAAAAAATGTAAGTGTTCAAGTAGGGATGAATGACTAAATATATCCACTTGTCAGAATAATTTATTTATTATTAAGGTTGATAAACACCACAAACATGCAAAAATTAATACTTATAAGGGTTTTGCTTTTGGTTTTTTGTTTCTTTCTTTTTTTTTTTTTTTTAGGAAAACAGTATGAACAGACTGATTATAACAGCTCGATTCACAGCCACATCCTGTAATGTAAAACAGAGTCAAAGAGCACAGGCCCTACGGAGGGCCAGCAGGTGCTGAAATTGAGAGAAGCTGACTGATCCGACTGTGCAAAACTTAGAAACACTGGTTCTGTCTAAAAACAAGCTGAATACTCCAAGCAGGAAACAGAGGTAAAGACTGTCACATCCAACTTCTCTAGAAACACCAGAAACCAGGATTTCTATGTGAAATCTCCCAAATCTTAAATGTTAGCAATCAGTTTCTTAAAACAACAAATATTCTGCAAGTTAAGCCAAACTCACATGCAAGTTGAAAAAGGCCTAACTGACATTGTAGTTTGGGGCATATAATTGCCCATTTATATTAGACTAGACCTAAAATTAATACTTGAGAGAAAGCTTTGCTCTGCCCTAAGCCCTCCTTAATAAAAAAGAAAAATAGTCTTTTATTCAGACATGTATTTGATAAGCAGATCAACTTTTACAAAAGGATGTCAATCCTTCCTTCCTTTACCTCAGCTGCCTATTAAAATATATGGCTTTCCAACCAAAACCTAACAACAAACATTTCCAGGCACTCTCAGGGATTATAACCTGAAAATGTTGAAACTGCCATTCAACATTTATCAAAGACTCGGATCAGAAGAAAATCATTTATGCATTCAGGGCAGTCTGGAAAATGTGCAGTCCTTTCAGTCCATACTCAAAAGAACATGTGATATGTGTAACAAAACTGTACTTAGATATTCAACCTCAGAGCAACACTGTAAGAAACAATTTCGTAAATCTCATTGCTATATGCATTATGGACATTATGGAAAATGTTCATTATATGACAGTGTTCTCTGAGAATCCATATTATTATCTATAACTTCTATAAAAAAAGATTCAAGATGTTCTTCTTTTTTTTGAGAGTCTCGCTTTGTTGCCCAGGCTATAGTGCCGTGGCATCAGGCTAGCTCACAGCAATCTCAAACTCCTGGGCTCAAGTAATCCTCCTGCCTCAGCCTCCAAAGTAGCTGGGACTACAGGTATGCACCACCATGCCCGGCTAATTTTTTCTATATATTTTTAGTTGTCCAGCTAATTTCTTTCTATTCTTAGTAGAGACAGGGTCTCGCTCTTGCTCAGGCTGGTCTCGAACTCCTGAGCTCAAATGATCCTCCTGCCTTGGCCTCCCAGAGTGCCAGGATTACAGGCGTGAGCCACCGCACCCGGCCCAAGATGTTCTTCTTTACAGAGAGTACGATATAACCACATACATATACATGATTAACAGGATAGGCCCATGATCTAGATCAGGGTTTAAATCTCAGCTTTGCCATTTACTAGCAGTATATCCTTGGATAAGTTACTTAACAACCCTGAGCTTCCACCTACTCTACTGTACAATAAGAAAAATAATAGCACCTTCCTCATAGAGCTGTTATAGCATTAAATGACATACTTTATATGCATATATACACTGCATATAAAATGCTTATTTACTGAATTCTGTGTCTGGCCCATAAAAACATTTAATAGAAGCTATCTGCTGCCTTTGCTCCTACCAATACTTTCACTATTGCCTCAATTCCAGAAGGACTTGTGTTTTCCATGCCGCTCTAAACTTAATATAAAGAAAACTAGGGTTTTGTTTTCCTCATTTTGCTTTTGCCACAATTCTTTGCCTACCTTTTAATTTAAAATTTCTTTAGAGGTAATACACTGACATTGTACAAAAATCAAGTATGACATAAAAGCATAAAATGAAAAGTCTCACTTTCAACACAATCCATATCCTCCATTCACACAAGCAGGTAACTACTTTTATTACGTTTATTCCAGATTTTATTTCATGAAAACACAAATATAGATTGCTTTTCTCTCTTTCTGATACTAAGTCTAGAATGTCATAAAACAAGCACCTTGTTATTTCATTTAATAATATATCATATAGCCCTTTCCATCAGGGCATAGAGAACTTTTTGTTTTTCAACCACTGTATATTATTCATAGAATGGATATACTATAATTTATTTAACTAGTCTCTGACTGACAAGCATTTGTTTCCAATCTCAAAACAACGCTGCAATAAAAAACTTTGAACATCATTTTATACATATGCAAATTATGTTCGTGTGCTCGCATACATGCGTGATTTATCAGATAAATACATAAACTCCCAGATGTAGGATTAACATGTCAAAGGAAATATGCAGACACTGTCAGACTACCCTCCATAAGGGGTATTATCAATTAACATTCCCAACCTCAATATATGAAAATGTTTGTTTTTCTATAGCCTCATCAATAGAATGTGCCGTTAAAAGTAGATTTTAGCCCATTTGATATGTGGGAAATGATAGCATTTCTCTTATTTTGAGTGAAGTTGAACATGTTTTTTGTAGGTAAGAGTCACTTATTTCCTTTTTCTTATTTTTCATTTTTGTTTTATTTTGATGAATGTATTTTTGGAAAATATCTTCAATGTTTTCTAAAACACGCATACTATACATACTAATACATACTATGTAATATTATATTAGTAATCTATAATAAAACATACATTATAAAATATAGTTGGGTTTAAGACATATGAAAAAAATGGGAAAAATTAATTAAAATGCTAATAGTGGTTATCTCTGGGTATGTGGAAAAAAGTGAACTTTTTTTTTCTTTTTCTCATGTTCTAATTTTATGAAATATGAAAATAGAAAAAAATGCACCAAAAATGCTGATCATACTTTAAAATAAGAGATGAGTTTCATTTTAATTTTTAAATTCAACTTAAACTTAAAATATGAGTTTTAAGAAGTAATCATCAGTATGTATTTATAATTTTTTTAAATGTTAATGTGTGATCTACATTGAAATATGAATGTTATAATGGACTGTTTTCCCTTCCAAATGAAGTACAGAGTTTTGTTTTGTTTATTTTTTTTGAGACAGGGTCTTGCTTTGTTGCCTGAGCTAGAGTGCAGAGTGGCATGATCATAGCTCAATGCAACCTGAAACTCCTGGGCTCAGGTGATCCTCCTGCCTCAGCCTCCCAAGTAGCTGGGACTACAGGCACACACCACCATGGCCAGCTAATTTCTCTATTTTTAGTGGAGGCGGAGTCTCACCATGTTGCTCAGGCTAGTTTCAAACCCCTGGCCTTGAAAGATCCTACCACGTTGGCCTCCCAAAGTGCTATGATTAGAGGCGTGAGCCACTATGGCTGGCCTTAATGAAGTTTCATTTATTTTATATTGAACTTTCTTTTATTAATAAAAAGATCAGTGACTGCACATAAAAATGATAGCTACATAGTAGAAATTCAAAATAACAGTATTTTCACTGAATAATTTTAAGGAGTCTAATGCTTCCTTTTTAACAGTAACTCCTCATTAATTTTGACATCATTAATTTACAATGCTTCTGTATTCAGAAAGGAATAGGGCTAAAGTTGGCAAACAATTCACAAGATGTTCACCATTTGCTCAAAAAATAAAATGCAGAAGATTAGGCAAATAAAATAAGCAAACTAGAATCAACATCCTCAATGTATTTTAAAATATAAGCATTTCTGAGTACTTCAGAAATACCTATTACCTGGCCCATATTTGATATTTTATCACAAATATAGAACCATAAAGCCTTCAGGCTAGCTACAGGAGTCAGCAAACTTTTCCCATAAAGTGCCAGACAGTAAATATTTTAGGCTTTACAGGCTATATGGTCTGTGTCACAACCATTCAACTCTGCCATTGTAGCACATAAACAGCCACAGATAATACATTAAAAAACAAACATGGCGGTGTTCTAATAAAATGTTATTTGTGGACACAAATATGAATTTCATATAATTTTCATGTGCCACAAAATATTATTTTCTTTTGAATTGTTTTACACATTTAAACATGTAAAAACCATTTTTAGTTCATAGGCTGAATTTAAACAGGCAGTACGGCTGGATTTGGCACAGAGGCCAGAGCTTGCCAAGTGTGATTTAGGTGAATGACTACCACATTTTTTTAATTATGACAAATGAGTAAGAAACACATTTTAGAAAGGGAGGGAGGCGAGAGGTGTGTGTGAAACAAAAGGATTATGAAACAATACTTAGCTGTACAACATATGGCACACTATTATTTTCTTTCTTAATATTTGTTACTAATGGGTATCCACTCAAATTTGAAAAACACTGATATATTCTCTGCTTTTAGTTGAGAAGATTGGTATCTAGAGAAATAAGGTTTGCCCAAACACACACAGAGTTAGTGGGAGAGCCAAGTCTGGGACTTGCTTTTCAGGAGCATCCTGCCAAGACATCTCGCTGTCACACCATAAGCCTCACTACGCTCAACAAGTCTAATCCAATTGTCCAAGTATTTCTGCTACATGCATTTGTCCTTCCAGTCTCAAATTACTTGAAGGAACAAATAATTCTGAATAGTTTTCTACCCAGTATTCAAAAATAATGGGTAAAAAAAGCAAAAAGGGAGAGAAGAAGCTTTGAGGTATCTACCTTTAAGCCTTGGGACTACCTTGCTCATCACAACTTCCACATAAACACATGACAAATACAGTTGGCCCTTGAACAACATAGGTTTGAGCTTTGCAGGTCCACTTATACATGGATTTTCTTCCACCTCTGCCAGCCCTGAGACAGCAAGACCAATCTCTCTTCTCCCTCCTCTTCCTCAGCCTACTCAACGTAAGCACAATGAGGATAAAGACCTTTACGATGATCCACTTCCACTTAATGAAGAGTAAATATATTTTCTCTTCCTTATGATTTTTTAAATAACATTTTCTTTTCTCTTGCTTTATTGTAAGAATACAGTATGTAACACATATACGAAATAAGTGTTACTCAATTGTTTATGGCATTGGTAAGTCTTCCAGGCAACAGCAGGCTATCAGTAGTTAAATTTGGGGAGAATCAAAATTTTTGACTGCACAAAGATCAATGCCTCTAACCCTTGCACTGTTGAAGGGTCAACTGTACCTGAAAAAAGTATACAAAATTAGGAGAGAAAAGGCAGTAACTTTCAAATATCAAAGTGTTGTTATCTACTATAAATTTGTAAACATTTTAAAAATATTTTGTTTTTTGCTGTAGTTTTAGCTAAAATAATTATATTGGGGGGCAGGTCCTGTACATCTAAGTAATAAAAAGAATCATATTGTTTCACTCAAAAATGAAACTTCATCCTCATCAATGCAATTGTTCTCAGGGCTGCAACTCCATAGTGAAATACAGTTGTATTCCTGTCTCATATCAAAACTTATATCTGATACCCATGGAAATTCTGACAAATATGATATGAAAACAGAATTACGAAAGATACGATAAAAGGTGTTCTGTACAACACAGGGTATACAAATCAAACTTCTAACAGTTACCATCACACAAAATGTATGATGATGAGAGACTAGCAGATAAAGGTTTTAGATTGCTTCAGAATTTATGACTTATTTCTGTAGCAATAAATCAGAAGCCATCTTCATTAAGGTCATGAAAACCAATGGGAAAAACCTCTCTAAAAAGAAATAAATCCTTGAAACTTCTGGAGAGACATGGATCACTCAATCCTCAAAAGTGATTTGGAGTCCAGCCCTGTTTTTCTCATTGGAATTTTCCAAAAGCAAACACAGGTAATAGAGTTTTAAATTCTGGGTTTTCTGTGTCTATTTCCTTAAGCTCCATCTCCTCCACACTTTAACCTGCATACTAACACATCAGCCTTTAAAACACATGCACCAATTCTCATTTACCTTTTGATCCTTCATCATGCTATTTACCTCAGGGTATCAAAAATGTATCTTAAAGCTTTGCTTTGAATAACAGACAAACTCAGTGGTACATTACACTATGTACACAGGCAGTAAAAAAAATCAGTTACATCAGGAAAAAGTCCTATAGGTGGCCTAATATAAGAAATAAGTTGGATTCTAATTTGCAGATTAGACGCAGGACAATTCCAAGGTCAGAATTTCAGAAACAAGCTGGGAGAACTCATCATAAACACCAAAAGATAGGAGAAGGTTGGAGAAGAGCCACAGTAATTCCCTGTCTGTATAAATTCCTCCACCATCAGACAGGCCCATGTAGAGGGGAAGTGGAGGTTGGGACCATGGATGGATCAATATTCTCTGAAAACCAAGCAATTCAGGCAAAGACAAAGCCCAACATCAGATATAGCTGCTCAAAGAGAACAGAGGTCACCAGGGCTGAGGGTGGTAGCTCCTCACTTGCAGTAAAGACATTTTAAGGATTCACAGAGGTACGACAGCTAGTCATAGCCATCATACGTTTACCTGCAGTAAAGCTATACTTAATCATTAAGTTTCTTTACAGACTGATGTCTACAAAGATATCAACTGCACAGGGTTAGCCTTGGTTATCAAATGTTGCTCAGAGACTGTCTGGGAAAAATGTCCTTTATTAACATAAATGGGTAAAATACTTAAATAAGAGTCTTGATTGATGAAAACTTTCATAGCATGAAGTCTGTGAGGGGAAATAAGAGAGTTCCTTGGTGGTCAGAATTAAGGTTGAAATCAGAGGCTTACACGATAGTTATGTCTCTATTCCCCAATCCTTTCTTCTAACCTTACCTTGGGTATTACAGGCTAGTCAGAAGAGAAAATACTTTCAGTTCAAGGGAACGTAATTTTAAAAAACTTGCTTTCAGGCCTTAAAGAGCACTTAAAATTCAGGCAGTGCCTTCTATAGTCAAGATGACATGTTTGAAGAGGTAAAGAGCCTAACAGATGATGCTGAAAAGAAGAAATACCAAGTTGCTGCCTGATTCTCTCTCACTCCGAGTGTATCAGTTCAGGTCTTTCAAAAAGCAGATGCCAAGGCACAATGAGGCGTGCTCCTGTGGGCCTCTCCTGAGGGGAAACTTAGGAAGAAAAACGAGTGGCACAGTTTATCCCCATCACTGCAACTGTTCTCACGGCCGCGCCTCCTCATCTCCATCCTCCAGTATCTATTTAAATCCCCCTCACCCTCAGCGATCGCCTCTGCAGGTCTTAGTAACTTACCTGATTAAGTGACCCAAACTCTCATTCCTGAGGAGTCGGAGCCCCTAGGAATATCATTCTCATTCCAGGGTGGCTGTGATGTGTCCATTCACAGTTAAAATTAAGCAAAGGAATAGCAAGAAGCAAATAAGTGGGTTGCCTGAGTTCCAAGCTGCTGCCATTATGCAAAAGCAACCCTACCTCCTTTAGCTGATGTGGGTCAATCACTTGTGTTAAGTTAGTAAGGCCTCTCCACGCTTGCTGGTCCCAGAGTCAAGGAGTTTAAAGTACACAGTTGGCAACCACAGTCTGTAGTTATATTGTACCCTTGCTGTGTCCCCTGTGGTAAGACTGCACCCACTTTGAGGATCAGGACTTCTAAAACTGCAGAGCCCGGAGGTGTAAAGATAGAAAGCGCAAAGTCGCCCAGTGGGATACTGGAAGCTACAGTATAGGGCCACTTCTGTTCCTACCTGCTGGTTCCCAGACCCAAGTATTCTTTCTACTGGGGATACAGAACTATGCAAAAGTTTCTAAGTTAGCGTATATACTGCATCCTGAAAGATCACAACCCATCCATGCAGAGCGTTTCCTCTGCATTAGAGCTTCTCCTGGGCCTTAAAAGGCCATTTCAAACTCCATCAGGACAGCTGCCTCTGGATGGTGCTGTCTCTGATACAGTAGATGACCTGGCACAGAGCCACTCCCATAAATCAGTCCCAAGAAAGTCCCCTGTTTTAATGCTATGTTGTGTGGGACTCCACACCTGTGGATCAAGAAACCAATGGGTAGCACTAAACATACACTAAGTTACCAAGCAAAAATGAAGAATTATCTAAGATCCCACAGAAAAAATAAATAAAACACATTGTTGTCTTAAAGGAGCTTAGTGTAAGGAGAATCAAATACCCACAGCAAGGTCTTCCTTGTCCATTACATACTATACTCATACACATAACAAGGGTATTCAAATTTTTTTTAGATACTGATAAGCCATCATCACAAAACCTTAACCACAATCACCAAAACTAGTCCAGATACACCAAAAAAGATATTTTTATGAGCCAAATATTCACCAGTTGGCAATATATTAGTCATAATATCTAATCTTGGCAATATTTAATAATCTTAGTTACTGCTTTTATGAATCCCAAATTTTTACACTGTATATTTCCAATTAAAATATCATATTTTAAAACAAAAGACTGCCCATATTCCTTTATTTATAGCCTATTTTTAAATCATATACTCAAATCAAGTTCAAATGAAAAATTACCAAATTAATATTGCGAAGATAATATTTATTCAAAGATGATTAAATAATCTGCTTTCATATTTTGAGATTCAGTCTATACAGAAAATTTCCAAATTATCAGGCCTACTATTCTGGCTTCATTTGAATAAGTAATGAGCTTGAGAAAATAAAGTAAACCCATGAGGACAATTTCAAACAATGCACAATTTCCAAAGCAGAATACAAAAATACAGAAACTTTAATTCAGAATAATTTTCTTCCTAAATTCCCTAAGTAATTTTTTTTAAGTATGTTTCATATCTTGACAACAGTCTTATTTAGAAGGAGGAAGAAATCTGTAACTTACCTTTGTACACCATAGGGCCTTTCTAAAATAGGCTCTTTGAATGGAGGTGGAATGTGACCAAAATAATCAGGATAAGCCACCTCTGAATATTCTGGGACAGACTTTGTATTTTTCACAACCTCAATATAGAGGTCTGGGTCATGGAGTGTTGGTCCATCAGGTACTTCAACTGATGCTTGTTCCACTGATGAATTAGATTCAGAATCTTCGTCATCTTCAGTTTCCACTCCAGTGCAGCAAAGCTTCCCTAGCTGAACTGTTCTTCCCTCAAACAGAACATTTCCACAAGTAGCCAAGTGAGGACAAGCTTTGGTGCACGTAAGGACAGTAAGAGGGAGACCATGGTCCTTCTTCATTCCTGTAGCAAAGCCCAGGGTGGTCTGAGAAGGAATATTCTGCAATGTAATTCGGTCTAAGGCCTTCACAATATCATTGTTTAGGCCGTGGACTGATGAAGTAGTTCTATTTTGATCACCCAGCTGCTGTTGTAATGTTCTGTCATTATCTTTAATATCTTCTTTTGCTGGATCCACAAGGGTAGCTTTCTCATCACCTTTCGGAGATCCATTCTCCTTCATTGCAAGTCCTTTTCTCAAATTGCCTGAATTCCCAGATGCTTCCTCTCCTGCCGTAGGAACAATAATAGGACCATGTACTTTTCCCTCGAATACAAAAGGTTTTGGTTCTTTGGAGATTAAATCATAGTCCTTTGAAAATAAAAGATATGTTTAACCTTTTTATCTGGAAATGTTAACACATATTAACAAAACTAAGATCATATGTATTTTATATGCTGCTTCAGAAACCTAACATTTGAAAATATGAAAGATGGATAAATGTTTTAATTTCACTAAGACAAAATATTTAACCACTATAAAATTCATAACATTTACTTTACCGTTCCTATTATAAAAATAATGTCTATATATCACAGAAATATGAGAAATTTTAGAAAACTAGAAAGACATTAAAATAATCCAAAATGCTATTAGGGACTACAACTAAAATGTTACTCATTAATTCAACAATATTATAGAGTATCTGTTTTGTGCAATATTTACCAAGTATGTATTTTGTGCCAAACCCTGTTTCAGGCCTTAACACAGGTCTTAGCTTAAGATTTATCGGTTTAAAAAAAAAAAACACAACTCTCCCCTTTTGCAGTTTACATTCTTATAATGGATGTAAGGGAAAGTACTGTCAATACAAGTAATAAACATGATATAAATATATTCTACAGAACATAAGAAGGATAAAGTGCTATAGCAAAAGGGGGGTGCATAATAGGGGGGTGAACTGGGAGTGCCAGGGGAGGAGAGGTGGGTGGCAATTCTAAATGCCATTGGCTAGAGAGCCTCACTGAGCTGGTAAAAGCAAAGACTTTAAGAAGGCGAGGGTACTGCACGAGGGGAGCATTCCAGGCAGAGAAGACTGTCGGCGCACAGGCCCGGCGTGGAAGAATGCCTGGGGTATTCAAAGAACAGCAAGGTTAGGATGGTTGGAACAGAATAAGCAAGATGAACTGCAAGAGGCAAAAGAGGGCCAGGTATGGGAGGACCTGATACGCTATAAGATTTTTTCTTTTACTTTGAATGAAATTGAGAGCCATGGGAGGGAGGAGTGTGATGACATGATTTATGTTTGAAAAATAATATGCTACATCAGAGTTTCTTAATGATAGCAGAAATTTTGGGACATATCATTATTTTTTGTTTGGCTTTGTATTTTGGGTGCAGACGAGCACTGTTTTATGCACTGCAGAATATTTAGCAGCACCACTAGTCTCTACCCACTAGAAGACAGTGGCACACCACCTCACCCTGCTATTTGTGAAAACCAAGAATATCTCCAGACATTGGCAAATGTCTGCTAGGAGGCAAAATCAACCCAGTTGAGAACTATTACTATGATTCTCTTCTGAGAACAGAATCAGGAAGGGATAGCAGAAGCAGAGAGACAGTTAAGAGTCTGTTACAGTAATCCAGGAAACTTGCTAAGAAGTAGTTGGATTCTAAACATACTGCAGAACCAAAATGATACCTGATAGACCAGATAAAGGGTAGAACATGCAGAAAGAGGTCACAGATGATGCCAAAGTGTTTGCCTGAACAAATGGAAAAACATCAGCATCAGTGTAGCTCTGAACATGTTAAGTGTGAGCTATCCACATACAAATAGAGATGTACAGCAGGACAGCTGGTTATGCGTCTAGAATTCAGAAGAAAACTCTATGCAGAATATATAAATTTGGGAGCTATTAGCATACAGATATTATTCCAAGCCATGAGACTGCAAATCATCAATGGAAAGAAACAGAGAAGATAAAAAACTGAGCCTTGGGGTACTCTAATCTTAAGAGGTTGGGAGATAAAAATGAAACATAAAAGGAGATGAAGAAGGAAGTCAGTCTAAAAAGATGAAAACCAGGAAAGAAAAGTGTCCTGAAAGCCAAGTTCAAAAAAAGGATGATGCTTATAGGTAAAGTAGACTCCTCTTTTTATACTTTTAGAAGTATTTTTATGTCAATATAAGATTCTATAAAGGAAATATACCACAATTGATTTAACCATTCTATTCTGGGCATTAAATCCTTTACAGAATAAGAAATGATTTAAACAAACAGATAAATAAAGTATATATTTGAACTATTTCCAAAATTTTGCTTTTAGAAAGAACTCTGCAATGAAAATCTTGCTGCAAAATGTTTTTGCTTTCTTTAGGATGATTCCTAAGCACTGAAATGGAATTACAGGCTCAGATATTATAATCAATTTTAACGCTTAATACAAACTGCCTACTCTCCAAAAATATTTGTATTACTGTATGTACCCAGTAACTCTATGTGAGAATATCTTCCTTGACAACATTATGTATTACAGTTTTTAAAAATGTTTTCTAAAGTGGCAGATAAGAAATATCGCCTTACTAATACTTTAATTTGCATTTCTTTAACTACTAAAAAGCAAACAATTTTCTATGTTTGTTAATCAGTTGCAATTTTCCACAGGTAACTAGTTTATTTTTAGAATACAGGGTTTTTCCTTGTTTTCTGGCATAAATTTTCACATAAAAAATAGGTATACAGACACACACACTAATCCTCTAGCTAACCCATTTTTGCAAATATTTTTCTGGATTTGCAATTCATCTTTTAATTTACATTAACTTCCTTACACATGTTACATAGTCAAAATTAAGAATCTTTTCCTTTGTGACTCATTCCTTGAATGCCCACTGTATAAAAACCAAAGATTCAAAGATGATTCACACCAGCATTTCATGGGATCACAGGCTGGTGGCTTACATAGGCAGGCTGGACCCGGTGCCTCCTGGACACATGAATGGTGCAGGGAGATGCAGGGGAGAGGTCTGGGTCCCAAACTCAGGAGGTGAGGAAACCCTCCCAGACATATCCAACAGGAGAGTGTGAAGGAGTGCTGAGGAACAGGGATCTGTGAGTGTGCCCATCCTCTACCTAGGCTGGAGAACCACCATATTGGATAGGGGTGTGCACTCAAAGTGAATTAGCCTAGCCCCTGGTTCCCATCACAACCGAATGCCTCAGGTGTGCCAGCTGAATGGGAGCAGTGGTCCCTCCCCCCACTAATTACAAAAGGGAGTCCAGCTTGAGCCAAGAAACTGGGGAGTGGCCACTTCTCCCTGGCAGGAGCATGCCCCTAATAGAAGCACCTGTGAATAGAGAGGCTTACCTCACTACCCTTGGGGTCCTGTACTAGAACAGGAGTGCGCAACTGGGGAGCCCCCTACCCATCAGAGGACGGCACAGATACACACTAGTGGGTCTCACCAGAGGACGGCACAGATACACACATGGGCTGAGGGATAGTTCAAGAGCTGGTCTCAGGAGGTGAAGGAACTCATGAGATCTGACCTGATGGGAGAATGCTGTGGAGTTCCAGTGCACAAATATGGAGAACATTCACCCCATCCCACAAAGAAACTATGCTAGTTGACAAGAGCACAAAGAGCCCAGCCATGGGCCATAGCACTCAAGTGATTAGGCTCAAGCCTCGAGAACAGCCTTCCGAGCTTGGAGAGATTGCTCTAAACTTTATACCACCAGCTCCCCCTAGTGGCTGGATAAGCAACTTCTGAATCTCACTGAGGCTTTGCAAAGCCTCAGGCTGTCAAAATCCAGCCACAGTGGAGTAGAGATCAAGCAACCCCTGGGAGCTACAGGGCCCCTCCTAAAGCTAGGGGCATTTGTGTGTCCCACCAAGGAGACCAGAACTTACCATGGGTACCAAAAAACCTCTGGGAAGCTGGCTTTTCCAAGCAAACTTCAGTCAGTGATGGGGAACAAACATAGCTAAGCATAGCATTCTCCAAATCAAGCAAACAAGGAGCAGCTGATTCATACTCACAAGTACCACCCACAGTCTTTGAGATTAAGCTGGGAGGCCTAACTCGCTACACACTGTTGGGAAGAGATGAAGAGAGCAGGTCAGAGATAACCGAAGAGGTTCATCAAACCCACTAGAACACCCCATAGGCAATTCAGGACCAGCACGCCTTTCCCTGGCATGCTCAGGGACTGATCTTCAGGGACTAGGAGACAGGCCTGTAAGCCGGGGTCAGCACTCCCAGGTCTCAATTGAGAGGCCAGATGAAAAAGAATCAGCAAAAGAACTCCAGAAACATTAAAAATCAGAGCAAAGGGACACCCCCAAAAGAAAACAATAACTCCTTACCGATGGATACCAGCCAAAATGAAAAGACTTCAGTCTTTACAAATATAGATGTAAAAATTCTCAATAAAATCCTAGCAAACTGAATTCAGCTGTACATCAAAAAAATAATCCACCACGACCAAGTTGGCTTCATCCCAGAGATGCAAGGATGGTTCAACATACACAAATCTATAAATGTGATTTACCACGTAAATAGAAGCAAAAACAAAGACCATATGATCCTCTCATTAGACAAAGAAAAGGCATTTGACAAAATTCAGCACCCTTTTATAATAAGAATTCTTAGCAAAATAGGCATAGATGGAATATACCTTAAAATTATAAAAGCCATATAGGACAAAACCACAACCAACATTATACTGAGTGGGGAAAAACTTAGAGCATTCCCACTTAGAACTGGAAGCAGGTAAGTTTGCCCACTACCACCACTCCTATTCAACATAGTGCTAGAAGTCCTAGCCAGAGCAAAGAGAAGGAAATCAAGGATATCCAAATGGGGATCCAAATCAGGAGCATTCACAAATACCAACAACAGTCAACCTGAGAATCAAATCAAAGACTCAATATCTTCCATAACAGCAACAAAGAAACTAAAATGCCTAGAAATATATTTCACCAGGGAGGTAAAAGACCTCTACAGGGAGAACTATGAAACACTGACGAAGGAAATCACAAAGGATGTAAACAAATGGAAAAACATATCATGCTCATGGACCAGCAGAATCAACATTGTCAAAAAGTCTGTACTACCCAAAGTGATTTACAGATTCAATGCAATCCCCATTAAAATACCAATGTCATTTTTCACAGATCTAGAAAAAATAATTCTATGCTTTGTATGCAACCAGCAAAGACGCTGAATAACCAAAGCAACCTGAAGCAAAAAGAACAAGTTGGGAGGCATCACTTGACCAGACTTCAAACTATAGCCACAAGGCTATAGAAACCAAAACAGCAGGGTATTGGCACAAAAACAGAGACATGGATCAATCGATCAGAACAGAGAACCCAGATATAAAACCACTCTCATACTGCCATCTGATCTTTGACAAAGCAGACAAAAACATACACTGGGGAAAATAATCCTTGTTCAATAAATGGTGCTGGGAAAATTGGATAGTCACATGTAGAAAACTGAAACAGGATCCACATCTCTCATCACTCACAAAAATTAATTCAAGATGGATAACAGTCTTAAACCTAAGGCATAAAACTATAAGAATTTTAGAAGAAGAGGTCAGAAAACCTTTTCTAGACATTGGCCTAGGCAAACAATTTATGAAGAAAATTCCAAGGGCAATCACAGCAACAACAAAAATAAATAAATGGGACCTGATCAAATTAAAAAGATTCTGCACAGCCAATAAAACAATAAATACAGTGAATATACAGCGTACAGAATAGGAAAAAAATCTGCATATTATATATCTGATGAAGGGCTAATAACCACAATCTACAAAGAACTTAAGCAAATCAGCAAGAAGAAATCAAATGACCCCATTAAAAAGTGAGCAAAAGACATTAACAGAAGCTTTCAAAAGACAGACTAATGGCCAATAAACAGAAAAAATGTTCCAACATCTCTAATCATCAGGGAAATGCAAATCAAAACCACAATGAGATATCACCTAACTTCAGCGAGAATGGCTTTCATCAAAAAGTCCCAAAACAATAGATGCTAGTGTGAATGCTGAGAGAAAGGAACACTTATACACTGTTGGTGAGACTGAAAACTAGTACAACCTCTATGGAAAGTACTATGGTATATCTCAAAGAAGTAAAGTAGACCTACTACTTGATGCAGCAATCCTACTATTGGGTATTTACCCAAAGAGAAAAAAGTCATTTTATCAAAAAGACACTTGTATGTGAATATTCACTGCAGCACAATTCACAATCGCAAAGATATGGAATCAACCCAAGTGTCCATTAATACATGAGTGGATTAATAAAATGTGGTATATGTATACCATGGAGTACTACTCAGCCATAAAAAAAACAGTGAATAATATCTTTTGTAACAACCAGAATGGAACCAGAGATCACCTTCTATGTGAAGAAACACAAGAATGGAAAAACAAACACCACATGTACTTACTATTAAATTGGAACTAATCAAGCAACACTCATGTGCACATAAGTAAAACTCAATGGAAAACAAGCAGGTAGGAATGGGGAAGAGGAGATGAGTAAATTCACATTTAACAGGCACAATACATACTACTTAGTGGATGGGCACACTTATAACTTTGACTCAAACTGTACAGAAGCAATTCATGCAACTACAAAGTTTGTAACCCCGTAATATTCTGAAATTAAAAAAAAAAAGAAAAGAAAAATAAGGAATCATTGAAAATAGTTCTCAAGTTGTCACTGCTGGTACTCTCAATTCAACTTGTTTATTCATGTATCCATTCAATCGATAACAACGAATTCAGACTACTACTACAAGAAGCCAAGCATTATACTTACGACTGGGGATATAAAAAAATAAATAGAATACCTCTATCCTATGGGATTGCCTAGTTTAATGGGGGTGTCAGACAAGTAAACGATTACCATATAATGTGTTAATTATTGCTCTATAGTAAGAGTTTGCAGAAGAAACTGATTGCATTTGAAAATACAGAACCTAACAGACTTGGAATCAGAGAAGCCTTGCAGAGGAGCCTCTGTCTGAGATAAGGCTCAAGGAGTAAATAGAGGTTTCCCAGATGGCTAAAATGGAGCAGCTATTGACTTCCCAACTCTTTGGATTTTTGAGCTAACATTATGACTTGAAAGAACAGGGCAGGCCTGGTGTGGACGCTGTGGCTTCAGTTGTTCCTGTGGTCTCAGAGTTGTTCTTTGTCTCTCCTGGGCAAAGCAGTAGTTTCATTGATTACACAACCAGAATTGACTACGTAACCAGTAGAACTATTCTATTTCATCTATGTGGTACCTATTAAAAAGAACAACTTGTGGGGTGTGTGGCATTATTCAACCTGGGTTTATTACACAAGCATTCTACAGAATCCAGATCTGTTAGCAGAGGAGCAAAGGCCCCAGTCAAAATAAAATGCAATCGACATTGTTAAAAAAAAATACTATATGATTCCATTTACAAGAAACTCTGGAAAAGACAAAATTAACCATAGTGATAGAGAGTAGTTACCTGGGCAGGAGATGAGCAGGAAATGAGGGAACTATAAAGAGGCCCAAGGATACTTTCTGGGAGGATGGAAATAATTCTGTATCTTGACAGGGGAGGTAGTCACACAGGTGTATAAATTTATCAAAATTCACTGAGCTTATATAAGTGTAATTTATTGCATGTAAATTACATCTCAATAAAATTTATTTTTTAAAAGTCACCAAAGGAAAAAAGACTAATTTTAAGAACAATTACAAAATAAAGACACTTTCAGACACACAGTGAAAGAGAGAGAGTGCCATGATGGGTATCACTAAATATAACATATTTCAAGCAAAAAGAAAATAATCCCAGACTGAAGTTCCGAGAAACAAGAAATAATGAAATAAAGCAGTAACATCATATGGGTTTTTTAAAAATAAAATAAAACAGTAACATCATATGCATTTTTTAAAAGCTAGAGTTAAGATACATCAAATGCATATAAGGTGACTTGGGAAGTGATAATAAAGTATTCTCAGTTTCCTTTTATCACCAAAGGAAAGAAGAAAAAAAGGTCCTAATTAACTTCAGATTTTAACAAATATGTTAGAATAACAAGAGTAACTAGAATATTTTCATATACATCAATACACAAACTTATGGATGTAGTTTATTCTATGTAAATTATACCTGAAAAAGTTGATTAAAATAAAAAATAACAAGATTACAGCTTTCGAACCAGTAAAGGAGAAAAAGTGGAATAACAAAAAAGTAACCCAAATAAAGGCAAGAAAAAGAGATAAAATAAATGGAAACACAAAATAAGATTTCACAAATATAAATCCAAATATAGGAATAATTATATTATATGTAAATGATCTAAATGTTCCAGTTAAATGACAAAACTCACTTGATTTTTAAACATCCAACTATATGCTGCTTAAAAGGTACACATTTAAGGTTACTGAAAAGCTGAAAGTTAAGATTTAAGAAGATACCAAGCAAATAAATGAACTTAATGTAACTACATTAATATTTTTTAGAAATGCTTTTTGTCTTAAAGTCTTAAAGAGAGTAACTTTAGAATAACAAAAAGTCCAATTCAAAAAGGAATGAAATTCAATTTACATGTACACACAATAAATAAGTCTCAAAAAATATATAACAAAAACTGACACACATGCAAAGAGAAACAGATTCATAATCATGGTGAGAAAGTTTTTCATAGTGAGAAATTTTTAATATACATTTCACAGTAATTGATAGACTAAGAATAAAAATCCATAAGGACAGAAAAGAACTAACTGCTCAACACAATTACCAATCTTGTCCTAACAGGCAAATATACAACTGTGCCTCTCAATTGCAGAACAATTCTTTGTAAGCACAGAAGAAATAGTAACAAAAGTTGACCACATTCAAATAAAACAAGCCCCAAAAATGTCAAAAGATAATTATAAAAAATATGTCCTTATCCCACTACAATATGCTGTAAGTCAATCAAAAATATAAAACATTAGAAACTAAAAAGCCAACTTTGAAATTAAAAAATGAATCAAAGAAAAAAACACAATGGAAATTAAGTTTCAATGCAAAGATAATGAAAATATTAAACACCAAAATTACTGTTTATGAGATGCAGCTAAAACAGCAATTAAAGGGTAATGTATAGCCTAAATTCATATACACAGACACACACACAGAGAGAGAAAGAAGAAAAGCTGAAAATTACTGGATACCTAGCTTAAGAAGACAATGAACAAAAAAGAAAAAGAAAGAAAGCAACAAAAATCAAAAGATGGCACTTTAAACATAAAATTTAGAGATATGAGGATTAACTTCAAAAATATGCTAAAAGTGATTTCAAGAATTAGTGGTTGGGAAGGGGACTACCGACATAAAACTATTTGATTGTTTAAACTTTTTCCATGAATAATTTCGATAAAAATTTAAAACCAAATTAAAAAGAGGAAAAAAGAAATAAAAACAAAATATAACCAAAGTCCCTAAGGTAAATATCATGCTACCAAAGATGTATGAAAAAAAGAGCTGAATAAGTTCATAAGGAGTCATGTAGGAAACCACCAAGGTTAGCCTATTCTGGGTGATGAACTATGATTAGGAAACAGGGAATCTAAACATAGACATGCAAGAAGAATTTATCAGAGATTAAAAGAAAGAAAACTCGCTTGTGAAAGTATGAGAATCAAAATCCTGGCCTTGACAGCTATTATAAAATTATTTTTCTCTATTCCCACAACAAAACTACAATTTGTAATCACATTACAATTGTCCCCCCTTATCCAAGATTTCGCTTTCCATGGTTTCAGTTACTGGAGGGTAGTCACAGTCTGAAATATTAATGAAAAGGTCCAGAAATAAATATAAGTTTTAAAGTGTGCGCCATTCTGAGTAGTGTGATGAAATCTCAAATTGTCACATGCCCATCTTGCCCAGGACATGATTTGTCCCTTTGTCCAGTGTATCCACACTGTCTACACTACCTACCCATTAGTCACTTAGTAGCCATCTCAATTATCAGATGGAAGAAACACAGAATATATATGGCTCAGTAGTATTCAGTTTCAGGCATCTACAGGGGGGGTCTTGGAACGTATCTCTTGTGGATAAGAGGAAAAGGTGCTTTATGTATTTCTCACATGCTCATAAACAGAGAAGAAAACAAGTGAGTTCTTCATGCAATAATTGATTCCCTCTCTAAATGTCTTCCATAGTATTTTTCTGCCTTGATTTAGCAGTATTTATTATCTCTAGGGTTTTATTTTCAAATGTTTCTTAGCTGGGCACAAAAGTGTTAAAAGAGCAGCAGGGTAACTGCTATAGGTTGAATGGAAGAAAATCAACTTGTACTCTTTCCCAAATGCCTCTTCCAGCCTCCTTTCTTTCTTTCTTTTTTTTTGACAAATACTTTTTCCTTTATCCCTGCCCTCCTTCTATTACCCCTGATTTCAAAGTGCCTTCCAATGTAGCTCAAATCTAGAGGGAGCACCGAGACACCTGGGTAAAACAAGGGAGGTAAGGGTGAGGTTGCTGCATCTTCTACTGCATCCAAGGCTCCTAAGTTCCCAAAAAGAAACCTGAATAACTGAGTAACTAGAACTATGAAATGTACAAATTAGCTGGCAAAGATTTCTCTTTTTTATTTCTCACCTATAACCTCACCTTAAATTCTTTTTCTTTAAGCAACGATAAATTAAGTAAATGGAATGTGGGTTTGCAGTGAGCAGTAAACAAATCTGAGAGACAATCTAGTACACTTTAAGATCCTGAGCAGTTTCAAAGACTTATCCAAGGGGCCGGGTGCAGTGGTTCACGCCTGTAATCCTAGCTCTCTGACAGGCCGAGGCGGGCGGATTGTTTGAGCTCAGGAGTTCGAAACCAGCCTGAGCAAGAGCGAGACCCTGTCTCTACTAAAAATAGAAAGAAATTAATTGGACAACTAAAAATATATAGAAAAAAAAAAAACTAGCCAGGCATGGTGGCACATGCCTGTAGTCCCAGCTACTCGGGAGGCTGAGGCAGGAGGATTGCTTGAGCCCAGGAGTTTGAGGTTGCTGTGAGCTAAGATGACGCCAAGGCACTCTAGCCCAGGCAACACAGTGAGACTCTGTCTCAAAAAAAAAAAAAAAAAAGACTTATCCAAGGACCCACCAAAAGTCAGCAACAGGGTAAAAATAGGATCTACTAATTGACAACAATTCAGTCACCTTTACTTGCTGTGTAATTAATCCAGGCTGACTATATTATATTCTGGCAAGTAAGTGAGGGTGAGAAATATTAATAAGAAGTCATTCTTCCTATGAATCAACTTTGCTCTTGAGACTATATTTTTAATTCAGTACTTTTTTTGTTCTCACCTCCCCCTCAGTTGAACACAACAGATATAAGACTGTGACAAGATTTTGAAATGTCATTTTAAAGAATATAAGAAAAAGAGTAAAAAATTTATGTCAATTAAAAGTGATGAAAAAAATGTGACAAAAAATTAAAGTTGGTCCATCTTTCCTCATTTACTGAGGTTGTAAGCAACTGCAGCTCAGAATGCTGACATAATTATCCAATGTCACTCAGGAAAGCAATGCTAGTTTCACTTTTTAGAAATGAAAAGCAAATTAAAAGTGATTATAGGCCTAAGAGAGAAAAAAAAGAACTTTTTATTAAAATCTGTTAAGATGCAGAATTTTCCATATTTATACCTGAAAATCATCAATAAGCTCAGGGAAAAGGTGTTCATACATTTTTAGTTCTTCTATTGCTCGTCCTGGTTCTTGCTGGGGTTTCAGTTTGTTAATATCTGTTTCAATATCATCATTCTGAAATTTAAAAAATAGCACGTTAGCACTTAAAACAAAACAAAAAAATTACAGAATACATTAGATTTAAAATGTTCCATGTTATTAATTACATGTAATTAGAGATGGGCTCCTGAAGACAGAAAAAACTCTGTCAAGATCAAGACTAAAGTATGCTCTCCTCAATCTCCCTAAACTGCCATCATGTTGCTCATATTAAAGGGTAGGGAGGGGCACAGTGGCTCACACCTGTAATTCTAGCACTCTGGGAGGCCAGGAAGGAGGATCGCTTAAGGTCAGGAGTTCAAGACCAGCCTCAGCAAAAGCAAGACCCCATCTCTACTGAAAGTAGAAAAAAAAAAAATTAGCCAGGCATGGTGGTGTACACCTGTAGTCCCAGCTACTCAGGAGGCTAAGGCAAGAGATAGCTTGAGCCCAAGAATTTGAGGTTGCAGTTAGCTGTGATCATACCACTGCACTCTAGCTGGGGTGGCAGATCAAGACTTTGTCTTTAAAAAAAAAAAAAAAAGACCAATAGATTTAAAGTAACATTATCTGCTCTTTTAACTGCAGTCATCCACGGTAAAAAAAGATGTGGATAATTAATCTACCATTGTATATATTTATTTACTCAATCATTATTTTACAGCTGTAAATTTATAAAGTTGATTAATGACAGAAATTTATACTAACCTTAAAATTTTGATCTAAGTCATCTTCATTCTCAGTTTCATTTTCAGCTTCTAAATCAATATCATCGTTGTCATCACTTTCATCTACTACGTCATCCACTATGATACAAAATGTGCTATAAGTAGGTCAGAGGTAAGCATTCCATGACATGCACATCCGAAGGTAGAATGTTATATATATATATGTATGTATAAAGTATTTCAATTACCAAAGAAAAGGTAAACAAGATTTCTTATCAAAAATGTCCTAATGCTGTCCTACCTGTTAAAAAACCTTTGAAATAATATGTGAAAGTGCTTTAAAATTTGGAAAGCACTGTAAAAATGAATGTTTTTTTACTAATGTTCTCAGTTTTAAAAAATTAATACTGTCTTATATTGCAACAGCCTTAATGAAACAATCTGTTTCCTACTTAGGCTAAACTTCAATGATTCACTTCATCCCTTAAAAATTCTCCTCCCATTGTTTCAATGACTACGTGCCATACACTGCGCTGGTGTGCTGAGAATTTTTTTTTTTTTTTAAGATGTGTAAATACAGTCCCTGCCCTCAGGGAGTTCATGAGGTTAAAGAGCAGAAAGGAGTAAACAAGTAATTTTAATACAGAAGAATTTTAATACAGAACACTAATGAAAGCATAAACTACAAAGTACTATGGGAAAACCAGGGATACAACAAGTAACTGCAAACCACTTGGGGGCAAAGGGGTTGACAGCTCACCACTTCACAGGTGGTATTTAAGCAATATCTTGAAGAAAGTGTAACAGATTTCTATGTAAATATAAGGAGAGGTGAGTGTGACTTTTAAGAAGAGTAAGTAATAATTCTAAAATAAGAAAGTTAGATAACACCTTTGAAAATAGTAAGTATGACTAGGATGCACAATATGCTTAGGAAAGTACTGAAAGGGAAATAAGATGAGAAAATAAAGGAATAATATAGTAAGCTGAATAGTTTAGACTTTTAACCTACAGAAGATAAGCACTGAGAATTTTCAAGAGAAGAATGGCTTAATTCGACTTGCATTTTCAAGAAATCACTCTGGGAGGCATGAGAGAGGAAGAGTATGAGTGGAGGGAAACCAATTAATAGGAAAAAAAACAATAACTGTCTGGATCAATACAGTAGTAACAGGAGAGGAAAGAATTCGCATTCAAGAAAAACTCAGGCAGCAGAATGTAAAAGGACATGGGACCATGGATCTAGGGGGAGACGAGGGAGGAAGAGTAGAAGAGTACTTTGAGGCTTCTCATGTAACAAGTGCTTTTAAGCACAGTAGAAAATATTTTTAAAAGATACTTTTTCAAACTCTTTTTGACTTCCATTTCCAATGTGACTTGTAGAAAAGTTTATTAACTGTACCCCTAGTATCTGTTTTCCTTTCTTTCATTTTAGTAATTGAACCCCTGAGTTTTAGCTATAGGGATATCAGCCTCCCTTACCGTAGTCATAGCCATATATATGACCAAATTTTGGCCAAAGGTATAAGCAGCAAAGTGATGAATACAAATCCCAAGTCATATTCTTTAAAAAGAAAACTGCCCTCTCCTCCATTTTCTTTCTCATTTTCCACATGCACACGAGGAAATCACCATAGAAGATGATTAAAAACAAAATAAAGAGAACCTCTTTCCTTTGATGACCTGGAACAGAGGTCTGCTGCCCAGGACCACCTGTCTATCTTCTAGACAAATATGTGAGGAAAAAAAACTACCTTGTGGCAGTATAGCAAAGGGGCTCTGGAGACAGAATACCCGAATTCAAATCCTGGCTCCCACACTTACTAGCTATTTGACCTTGAGCAAGTTACATAACTGCTTTGTGTCTTAGTTTCCTCCTCTATATAATGGAGATACCTATTCACAGTATTCTTGTGAACATTAAAGGACTTAATATATGTAAAGTACCAGGCAAAGAGTATGTATTATAAAAATGTTTATTACTATTGTTGTTTGAGTGACTATGCTTAGGCTATCCTAACTAATACAGGTACCAAATTGCCTCAAATTCTTTTTGGAAATGCAAAATATATTCATATTGCATATGGTAACCTGGGTCTACTTCTGCCTCCCTGTGCCCTAACAGCAGTCAGTCATGGATAAACAGGGGAAGAACTGATATTTAGAAAAATAAAAGGAATAAGAAAGAACTCTTAGAAAAAAAGAAAGGGATTGAATTCAGAAAAGCCTATTGTAAACAAAAGACTGCTTGGATAGTGACAGGGAAAAACACAGTTCAGCGTCAGAAAGAAAATGTTTTTAATTTTTAGTCAAATCTTTCAAATATTTTCCTTTATATGATATTTTCCTGTGGGTTTATACTCCAGATGTGAAACGCCATATAGCTTAGAGTGTCTGAGACTTCCTTTTCTATTCCAAAGATCTATTCTTATACCATCACCAATAATTAATAATATTATTACAGCTTAATCATACAATTAAAACCAGAGAATGTGAACTAAAATTCTTAGTTTTCAAAATGTCCTTGGCTCATTTATAGTAAAAACAGAAATATAGGAAACAACTTATAAATATAGGAAAGTAGTTAGATAAATCATACATCTGTATGATGTAATCATCAAAAGGAATGAGTCAGCACTTTCTGTAAGGATTTGCAAAGTATATTCCAAGGGTTTTATTTCGTTGTTGCATTGTTCCTGTAAATGTGATCTATTTTCCTTTTATGTTTCCTGACTGGTTTTTATTGGTGTGGGTGGGTGGGTGGGTGGGTGGGTGGGTGTGTGGGTGTGTGTGGGTGGGTGTGTGTGTGTGTGTGAAAGCTACTGAATTTCATTTATCTTTCTTATAAGTACTTTATTGAACTTTTTTCTCTAAGCCATGTTTTACAACTGATTTGTCTGGATTTTCTATGTAGACGGTAATATCCTCCACAGACACTGATACATTTATCTCACTCTTTTAATAGGTAAGACCTTTTTATCCCTGCCTTTCTAATTTAGCTAGAGTTTTCAAAATGATATTAAGTAACAATGGTTGAGAGAGGCATTCTCTAACATTTCATTACCATTTGTGATGTTGGCTATTGAACTGAGTTAGATAATACTCACTCAGCTTGTTCAAGAAACATTTCTGGCTTCCCTAAGAAATTTTATCTAGAACTGATATGATTTTTATGAACTCTCTCCATGTCATTTACTGAGATGATCACTTGGTTTTCTTCCTTTGACCTATTGCTAATAAATTTTACTAATTAAATCTTAATATTACAGTGAACTTACTTTCTTAAACATAATGCTTACTTGGTCAAAATGTCCTATACAAAAAAATACTCTTCAATTCAATTTGCTGGTATTTTAGTATTTTTATATTTACTTTTATGAGTGACACTGATCTACAGGTTGTTTCAGATTATTCTTACCAGGTTTTGTTTTTGGCATCATGCTAGCTTCTAAATTTTCCTTTTTTTCTATGCTCTGGAAAATAAAGCATAGGAAAATTTCTTGAAAGATGAGAGAACTAATCTATGAAAACCATCAGCACTTGGTGTCTTCATTGAAGAAACTTGATTGCATATTCAATTTCAGATATTTTACTATTTAAGTAAATTTTAGTTACTTATAATTTCCTTGAATATTGGCCATTTCAATCATACAGCTGGCCCTAGAACAGGACATGTTTGAACTGCACAGGTCTGCCTGTATGGGGATTTTCTTCCGCTTCTGCCATCCTGAGAGAGCAAAACCAATCCTTCCTCTTCCTCCTCCTCAGCCTACTCAACATGAAGATGACAAGGATGAAGACCTTTATGATGATCTCTTCCATTCAATGAATAGTAAATGTATTTCCTCTTCCTTATAATTTTCTTCATAACATTTTCTTTTCTCTAGCTTACTTTATTATGAGAATATAGCATACAATGCACATAAATACAAAATACATGTTAACTGTTTATGTTATTGGTAGGGCTTCCTGTCAACAGTAAGCTATTGGTAATTAAGTTTGGGGGGAATTAAAAGTTATATGCAAATTTTTGACTGCATGGAGAGTCTGCATCCATAATCCCCACATTGTTCAAGGATCAACTGTATATTAAAATGTATTAGAAGGAGTTATCGTTACCATTCACTTAGATTGATTTAACCTCTTCCATTTAATTTGCCTAGAATTTAGAAGTAAATTAAAATTACCCACTAACCTTCTATCAATTTCTCCTTATTATTCAAATGATTATACTTTTATCTTTATTTATGCTATTATTTGGCACATGTGTTACCTAGCTTGTATAAAATAATCTTTGCTGTACTATTTTAAACTTTTTTTGTTCTTTATTTATATTTTGTATATAGTAATCCTGTCTTCCTCACCTCTTTCGGGCTAGGGAAACAGCTATACATTTGCCAACCTGTTTTCTTTCAAGCTTTCCACCCTGCTGTTTTAAGTCTGCAGTATGTATCAGCTGGTGATATTTTGGTTTTTAACCCAATCTGATAGTTTGTTTCTTTTAATAGGAGTATTTTTATTCATCGAGATTTCTTATTACTGAAACTGATTTGCTTGTTCTTGCTTGATATATTTAGCCCTTTCAGGGTTTTGTGCATCTTTGAAATGTCCTTGCTTTTACAGGGTAGTAATATACCCCTTGAAAAATGTCTTCCAAAGAAAAGAAAAGCACACAGAATTTCACACAGAATTTCAAAGTGCTCATTGTCTCTGAAGCCCATCCATGTATTCCTATAGTTCTATGGACCCCAATCTAAAGATCTCTGTTCTAGATGTTACTTTTACATTGGAAAATATGTATTTTGACAACATTTTCTATAATTTTCATTTTAGAAATGTAAGACTAGTGTAATATTAGGAAATCTATCAATATAAATTTTACTTTATTTATGTAAAAGACCCAGTTTATGATAATTATGTATTATGTATCTTTTGCCAAGAATTCATTATGCTTCCTATTAACAGTACAGCAATTATTTAGTATTATATAGTTAACAAGTTACAATGTTTAATATAAATACTCTTCTGTGTCTTCTGCGCTCTTGACATCTTTAATTCATTACTTGACTGGCTGGAGTAATATTTCACGCTACTTCGGAAAGGGTACCTGTGTAATATAATTCTGTACCCTTGCACACCTAAGGATATGTCACCTTCACATACGATTGCAACTAATAAGGGTTCAGAAACTTAAGTCGGAACTCTTTTCCTTCAAATTTCCATAGATGCTGCTTTACTATCTTCCGGCATTTAACATTCAAGAGAAGCCAGCTCAATTTATTCCTTCTACAAATATTAAATGCATACTGATGTCCAATGTAATCAAAGAGATGCTGAAGAGAAAATGAAGGAAAAAACAGCAGTCCTTTTGTGATAAATATATATTTGATCTTCGTCCCTGGTTCCTGGCACACAGCTCCTAAATCCCTTGAAATTTCCTAGGTGATAGGAGCATCTTTTGTTCTAATGAGGTGACTCTTTGGTGGGCCCCTTGATGGCTTCAGGATGGAGGCTGGTCATGATTAGAGGGTTGGAACTTCAGCCCCATTCCTCAACCTCTGAGAAGGAGAGAGGGGTTGGAGATTGATTTAATAAAAAATAGCTGATTTAACTGATCATGCCTATGTAATGGAGCCTCCATGAAAGCTCTAAATGATGGGGCTCAAAGAGCTTCTAGGTTGGTGAACACATCAAGGTGATGAAGGGTGACATGCCTGGAGAGGGCATGAAAGCTCCATGGCCCTTCTCTCACACCTGACCCTATGCATCTCTTCCATCTGGGTATTCCTGAGTTACAGCCTTTATAATAAACCAGTAAACGTAAGTAAAAAGTGTCCCTGAGTTCTGTGAGCCATTTTAACAAATTCTCAACCCTGAGGAGGGGGTTATGGCAACGCGACCCACCAACTTTACGGCCAGTCAGTCAGAAATACAGGTGGCATGGACTTGTAATTGGTGTCTGAAGTGGGGACAGTTATATAGGACTGAACTCTTAACCTGTGGGGTCTGCACTAACTCCAGGTAGCTGGTGTCAGAACTGAACTGAATTGTAGGACACCCAGCTGGTATCCGCAGAATTGGAAATTAGTTGATGTGGGGGAAAAAAAAGGCACATATTTGGTGTCAGAAAGGTTGTAAGTAGAACTCAGTTCAGACCTATCCTCATGGACCTAACATTGTAGCTGAGAAAGACAAAAAATAATAAAGATTGTGATATAATGAAGCCTGACATGGGAGAAGACGGAAAACAGAATGAAGGTAATTTTCTTGGGCCTATGGAGTTGCTATTAGAAGCCTCCTCTCACATCTTACTCATGAAGGCTAATTAGCCAACGTAAATCTGCATTTCTAGTTCAGTGATTCGTCAGTCTGAGAAGCAGGCAGAAACATCACCTCTGTCATTTCTTCCCATGTTTGGTGAATTCACTGCACTAGAGATCAGCTTTCTCTATCCATCAGTCCAGACGCTAAATAAAGAACACTATGGGAAATATCCTACGTCCTTCCTGGTATTACCATCTGTGACATCATAGACAAGCCTCAGCAGCTTTCTACCAGTTAGAACTGCCACTTAAACCCCTCCCCCTCAAATTCTATGCTGAAAAATAGGAGAGAAAGGGATTCCAACTGCTCCCTGATTGTCCCTCCAAATGAGGTGCTAGTGGCACCTCAACTTGGAGCCAAAGATACTGCATTTCATAGAAGGGGGAGCAGAGACTTGATGCTCTTCCTGAATCTACTCCTATCTCTACCATATTGGTTGCATGTTCTATGCTTGTTCCAGAGGACGCACCTCTTACCTAGCTTTCAGATTTGTTACAGACTGTCCCCTATTTTTAAGGTCTGCGGATGATTCCAAATGGAATGGAAGGAAGAAGGAATTAGACCATTATTTTTACTTAGCTATCTTACTTATAAGTCCTAGACTTAGTCTTAGACTTTTAGACATTTTAAAGGAGATTTCTGAATACTCTATTTTGATATTTTATATCAATTAAACTTGTGTTTTGGTAATTAAATATTTTTAAATATTTAAAAATAAAATCATAATAATATGCCCTATGATACATACCATTAATAAATCTATATTAAGGATAATGAAACTAATTACAATTACTTGAAAATTCTTTTCAAACACTTATTTCAAGTATTCTTATATATAAATAATCTTCAATTTTTTTCAAAAAAGTAATCAACTGATAAGAAAACATTATAGAAATTCTATTAATTGCCTAGACTACTTTTTCTTTTCCACTTTATTAGATCATATCAAAAAATTCTTTTTTACCACCTGAAGAAGTTTGAACTCTTATTTCCTTTCCTTCATACCTATGGCATTATATAGAAAATGACAAACAGCCTACCTCCGATAATTTCATATTTTTGTGCAGGTAAGTCATGTGCAGGTTTTTGTTAAGCAGAAAACTATAACAATTTTGATGATTAGGGTTTTTTTTAACTTAAGAAAAGAATTTGCTTAAAAAAGTACAAATGTAAAACCAAACATAATTACCTAAACAGTTAATGTTTACATTCTTATACTATGAAAATGTCTATAAACTATCAAATAATGTTCCCATTGAAACTTATTTATTTCACAATTCACATTTACATATATACAACACATCCCATACTGGGAAATAACTGGGAAACAATTACTAGACTCTAATTTGTTATATTTAAAGAAATACTTATTAATTAAAATAAAATATAAAAGTTTATTGTGTTCATTAAGACCTTCTTTCCCTAAGGAATTGAACACAGTAAAAAGGTTGACAAAGCCGCATAATTCTAAGAACTAAAGAAAGCCAGCAGTGACCCTGTTGTCCTACCTTCGGGGGGTAAACTGTAGAGCTGAGCCACAGGGCCAGTCACAGGAATAACCGGCAACTGGAAATGGAAACAACTTTTAATTGTTGGGAGTGGCAGGCGATTTTTTGGAAAACACTTCCTCATTATTAGACTGGAGGTGTTGACAAGAGGGTCAAGAGTTCTGACTGCCAAACATTCCTATTTTTTAAGAAAAGGGAAAAAAAAAGATAATGTGTCTTTGGTGAATAACTGAGCCAATTTTACGATATTTCAGAAAGCAATACATCAATAATTTTCTAGAAACAAACATCACAATAACCAATATTTTAACATAAGATAATTACATAATAGCTATATTTTTCAGAAATGTCTATTTATAAATAAGAACCTCATGTGGCAAACTGATTAGGATTTTTCATTAAATAGTTTAAGGAGAAATCAATATCATCTTCGGAGTGATTTAGGGGACATTTAGCAACCCTAGGGCGTAAAACAAAAAGGAAATTAAATTTCCTTAAATTTTAAGGAAAAAAAGATTAAGAAAGAAATTTTAAAAGGTGTAAGAAATAAAAAGGACATGCATCTGACCAAGCCTTTCTCAGAACTGTATCAGTTTTCATGCAAAGGCACCTCTCACAAGTTGGCTATTCGACTTATAAAAGAATAGCATGAATATCACAATTTAAAGTTTCAAGAGTTTGATCTGCTACCCTGGTATCTAATCTTGAGAAGGGCTGCACCAAAAAAAAAAAAGAAAAGAAAAAAAAAAGAAGGGTTGAGGGATAGAGGGTTTGAAGTTGTCATATAACAATATTATTAGCGACAACTGACATTTAGATGGCACTCTGATACACTGTAAAACTTTTAATACACATTTTCACATATGACCTGTCAAAAAAGAAGAGAAATTAAGGCTCAGAAATGTTAAGGGGCATAAACAAAGTCACCTAACTCTTCCTCATGTATCAAATATCCATTACTGTCTATACTAGGAATAGCAAAAAACAAGTGCAGGCCGGGCGCGGTGGCTCACGCCTGTAATCCTAGCTCTCTGGGAGGCCGAGGCGGGCGGGCGGATTGTTTGAGCTCAGGAGTTCAAAACCAGCCTGAGCAAGACCCCATCTCTACTAAAAATAGAAAGAAATTAATTGGACAACTAAAAATATATAGAAAAAATTAGCCGGGCATGGTGGCACATGCCTGTAGTCCTAGCTACTCTGGAGGCTGAGGCAGGAGGATCGCTTGAGCCCAGGAGTTTGAGGTTGCTGTGAGCTAGGCTCACGCCACAGCACTCACTGTAGCCCAGGCAAAAAAGTGAGACTCTGTCTCAAAAAAACAAAAAAAAAAAAAGTGCAAGTGATTGACCTAGGAAACAAAAAACTACAGGTAAACAATTAAATGTGTGTTCTGATGTCTCACTTATTATCACATAGAAAGAGATAAGGTTTGTCATGTAGACCAAGAGGACACAACCAAAATAATTGGATGGTATTTTCAAAAAGACAGATTTCTAATAATTATAGCTTTCTGAAAACAAAAGGTTTGCATCACAACATTCCCATTCCCCATGGCTGACGGTCTTCTACAGATACTAGAAAGGATCTTCCTGAATACACTGTCAAGAATGTTTATGCTTAAGATGGGCTGGCAGAAGTAACATTCCCAGGTCCAGGTTTCATTTTTGTACTATTTCTATTCAAAAAAGTTTCTTAATTATTATCATGTGGAAAGAGATAAGTTTGTCACGTAAGACCAAGAGGACACAACCAAGACAACACAACTGCCCTACCAGCTGTAAAGGATCCACAGGTAACTTATGCAAGGGGCACGCAAAACTGAGTACAGTCAACTACACATCCTAGAAAACATAACTCTATGGAATCCTTTCCTGCTCAGGGGATAGATTTATACATCTTCCTTTTACCTTTGGGAAAAAGTAAAATCTCATGTTGCAGAGATGTACGCTGACCATTTTCTCAAATTCTGTCTGAGGTCACATGTGAGAAATTATTGTGCTTCTGGTTTTAAGATTTTTCAAAAAATGTATTTATCATATGATACTTTCCAATTTGTACACTAATTCAGTTTTCTTAAAAACCGAATCAAATCATTAGTACATAATTAGAATAACAAGGAGAAAATAACTCACTTGAGAAGTGTTATACAGAATTTTCATCCCATTGGCATCAGTAAACGCTTTTCTTCCCAACTTGATGTTTGTAACGCTTTTTAAACTCTGTAAAATTCCTTTTCGAATGAGCATGTTTCTATGCCGATTATCATGGCGGTGCCAATCTACATAAATTGTTAAAAGCACTTGGACATATCCTCTGTCTACAGCTCTCCTGGCATTTGTTTCTTTAACAAAAGAAAATTGAGAAAGAATATTTTTTAAATAACAAAAGAAAGCGGTAGAATAAATCAAACTAAAGATATAATCTTCAGATTATGATGAATTCTTATAAGACTTTTACCAAAAAAAAAAAAAGATGACCACATATTTAAACTTTTTTTCTAACAAAATAAATCTGAGAAGTTCTAGAGAGCAAATTACAACATTTTCCAGAAACCTGCCCATCTATTGTTTCACGGCTTATAAATATCAAAATCTCTTTACTAAAAGTAGAGCTACATCTTTTTAAATGCTTTTGTTTACTAACAAAATCTTCATGTATTTTAAAACTTATGAATATACTGACTTTAATTACACCAAATGGAATATCTTACTATGAATATGATTTTGTTAAAAGCCATTATCATTTTTGTAACTTCTATTACAATCTCTGTATTCCCACTGAAATTAACTCTATTCAATGGTAGCTCCTGATGCAAACTTTATGTGTTTCCACTAAAATTAACTGCTATAATTACCCCACAATTATATGAATATCCATGCCATAAAAATGCTAAGTCAAAAATACTTATGAAACTTTTCAGTAAATGAAATGTAAGGAGCATTACATGATTAGAAAATAATGCTTTCTCGCTTTCTAGTCATTAAATTTTTATTTTAATTAAAACTACATTAAAGGATTTTTGTAAAGGGTCAATTTTATTAGAGAATTAACAGAAAGAAATTCACAAATTTGAACTAATTTTATTCTTTTTAAAGTATTAATATTTAAGATTATTAATCAAAAGGGTGCATTTTATTAATATAGTGGCAAGGGAATCATATCATAGCAACATACTGAGCAAGCCACCCCGCACTCCTTTGGTGGGTCAATCAAAAAGAGTGCAAGATAATGTGGAATACCAAAGCAACTGAGGTTGTTTAGTTACAAGGAAATACTAAGCTTGTCTTAATGTCGAGTTTACCTATAAAATGACCCCTTAGTTCATGGCATGGACATTAAGATAATGCAACAGTAAGGCTCCACTGATTTCAATTGTCTGAATTATTACCGTTTCCAAATGTGCTATAATACATATCTAAGACATAACTTACTAATTCCTTCTCAGAACTATGTTTTGACATTAGAGCGGTGGAAGAAACTCACAGGGGGAAAAAATCTTTCTTACATGAAAGCTTTAAAACCTCTATTGTGTCTAGAATAGCTAGTTTGCTAAGGCTGGCTATTTACAAAAGCAATCAAAGTGCTCTGACCAACAAGTTTCATGCATTACTTTTTTACACCAATTGGAATATATAAGCCATTAGTCTACTAGCTGTGAATATGCTTTTATTAAAAGCCATTATGATCATTGTAACTCCTATTACAAACTTTGTATGTTTCCACTAGAATTTCCAATAGCCTAAATGGCATTTATGATAAATACTGAAATTTCTTATGAAAGATCAAATGAGGAAATTGCCCATAATTCAAACTCAGGTGTCAAGTGACCTTTAAAAAAAGTGAACAGAGTTACTTGCAATCTGCACTGAGCACAATTAAAACATCACTAAAGAGGGATTTTTATTCATGTGTTCAGCGTACCAAACTCTGAATCTGCCTATGTCTCTTCTTCCCACTCTAATTAAAAGATAATTTAGGTTTGCCTTTAGGCTATAGTGTCTAATCTATACTCCAACAATATCAACTGAGCTGTTTATCTTTCTGGACTCTGTATGTATACATATTCTTTGCTCTATATCCTCCCATATTTACTATAGAAGTCTAATTTATCCTTATAAAGTAAATGACTGCCTTCTCCAAAAAAAAAAAAAAGAATTAAAAAAAATGAGAATATTCCAAAATGCCATTGGTTAAAAATATGTAGTGTGCTACTAAATATTATTTTGCATTATTCAAATTTCATCCTCTTTAGTGCCAGTTGTCATTTGAAAATATATTAAATATAAACCAGAGTCATTCTACTTGTCAGTTACCTTTTTTTTAATTCTAGTGGAATAAACAGAGGTGTGTGCCCACTACCCTCCACTGACAAAGAAGGGAGGGAGTAAAAAGGAGACTACTACTTAAAACTGAATATGTCAGATTTCAGTCATCTAAGGTTAACTGATTTCTATAAAATACTTGAAACTTACGAGAGTTTACTAACTTAAAATTAATGACTTTGCCATCAGTGATCCTGAAAATTACTAAGCTTTAATGAAATTTTAGTTTTAATAGCTGCTCTAATCTACTTCAAATCGAAAGTATTTACCTATATTAAGAATTAATCTTTACAGAGTTTGAACCACACAGGGCACATCAAAGCAAGGCTACAAATACTTTTTAAAATTAATCCCTATATTGTGATCTTGGTCTAAAGCTTATCACATCATGTATGAAAATAAAGCTACACAGCTAACCTAATTGAGTACCATATATTCACTTCAAATATAAAATTGTTAAATGTCAAACTCTAGTATAAAATACTAATACCTAAGGTGATTTCTAAAATTTAACAAATCATTACTTTACAAAATATTAGATTTCCAATCAATTAATCATTTGCTACTATTCAAAAAAAACCAATCTCTGGTAATTCAAGCTTAAGGGCAAGTTGGTCTCACCCTTGACAGTTTCTAATAAACTACCTATTAACTATGTCTCCCTTGGGGGCAAAAAACATATCAAAGCCACCAACACAGATCTTTAAGACTAAATGCTATCACGGTTAAACAAAATGTTAACTTAATCAACATTAGCCAATTAGCCATGGGTATACTAAGGAAAATATCTGAAATAGAGATACTGAGTATCTTGTAGAGAAAAAAATACATAAATGTGAATAATTACTCTCCAACGGCATCATAAGAAACACCTACTCCAATGCTTCAATTTTGAAGATGAAGAACAAAGTGCTTTATATTGTAAATGAATTTTACTAATTTAATTTACAAGAAATTTACATTGTCATTTTTTAAATATTATAAATTTGAATTTATGGTAGAAATGAAATTTTTAATAATAGAGTTCTAAGTTAAAATCAAAGTTGTTAAGATATTTCTCATAGCAAAAGGTCTCACTACCATGCTGGCTTTACCTTTTAAAAATGATATTTTTATTATATTTCATGTTTTCCTCTACTAACAGAGCTTTGTGTTTATATAAATAACTCAGAAATAGGAAATCGATGTGCTTGAATAAATGATATAAATGTACTGAATAAATTATAGCTCAATAAACATAATATGGCATTATGATGTATATCAAATATACTAGAAGGTAAAATCAACTTTGACATTAGAATATTATAAACCAACTTTATAACTACAGACTAAATCTGTATTTCCAATTTCTTTAACATAATTAATAGAATTCTCAGAAAAAGAATATCTAGTATTTCTAGTATTTAAAAACTTACTTGATTTTAGCAATGCAGCAAGTGTGTCTAAAGCAACCCTGTCAACACAACAAGAAAACACAAACAACAACAAAACTAGTAAAATTAATCTACAATAGTAAATTCACACAATCTTTTCAGATAATTATTCTATTATCTATTCCCAAATTTGCTTTTGTTATATTTAATTACATATGATGTTTCTCTGTATGCATCTCTCCCTTCAGCTTAAAATCGAATAAGAAGATTGAAGTATCAACAGATAAGCATGGAAAAACAAAATTTTTTACGAAAGAAAAAGAAGAAAATTAACAATGTCTAACTCTTTTTGTCAGAAGTTAGATGAATGGAATCAATTATTATAGCTGTATCTGACCCTGAGAGACTTAACAAAGGATCATACTAAGAATCACAGGCCCTGACTTGCAAAAGAATTAAAAACAAGTTTTAACACAAAATTAAGCTCACCTAACTGCAAAATTTTACAGATATTGTAACTTTCTGACTTTAAAGTATTCCAGTTCTATCAAGCTACAATCCTACTATTTATTGTCATAACAAATGTAAAATATTTTGGAAATTGGAAGTTTGGGAAGAAGTATAAGCTGTTAACATTTTTCAGCCATGAGAAAAGTGGCTGAATTCATCAAAAGTGAATTTACCAAAGTGAATAATTAGCCTAACTATTAATAATATCCAAAAACTCTTACTGGCCCCTTAGAGGACAAAGAAATAGTATTAAAAATGGAAAGTACTTATATTTTCTTTGAACATAAATTCTCAGTCACACACAGTGAAATCAACTGCCATTAATCAGCTATACAAATACATATAATATCGCTGTGGAAAATGTGTAATTCAAATAGTTTCTTTAAAAAATTAGTTACTGAAGAAATGGCTCTTAACTTCAATAACTTTAAAAATGTAAGGCACATACTATGGTACCTCTTAGTAAAAGGTCAACAATTACAATTAATTTGCATTAAAATGATATATGTTGTCAATTAATCATTTCACTCACCATTAAGCATTTGTTGAATGCCTACTAGATACCCACAGTAGCAAGTTATTCATGAGTATAAAATTAGAAAACAAACTTATCTCTTCCACAGATAATTTTACAATCTACATTATTTAGTAAAAGTATACACCTATGAAAAAACTAATCAAGAAATTAAAAACAAAAATGAAGCAATAAAATAAAGGTTGTATACATTAGAGGTATGGGAGAGGTAGCACGACCAGATGAAGGTAAAGGTAAAGAGCACATTGATTAGAAGGTTTAAGATGGGTAGTAGCTCAGTGTAAATCCAGGACAATCATCCAGGACTAGGCACATGGCAAGTGCTCAATAAATGCCCAGCAAGAGGAAGTTCTTAATAGTTACACTTTGGTTTATTGAGAAAAATAAAGTAAATCTTTTTAATAACATTTGTAAAACAAAAACAAAGCATATATTTTTTAAATATTGTAAAAGTAAATCTTTTTTTTTTTTTTGAGACAGAGTCTCACTCTGTTGCCCTGGCTAGAGTGAGTGCCGTGGCGTCAGTCTAGCTCATAGCAACCTAAAACTCCTGGGCTCAAGCAATCCTACTGCCTCAGCCTCCTGAGTAGCTGGGACTACAGGCATGTACCACCATGCCTGGCTAATTTTTTCTATATGTTTTTAGTTGTCCAGATAATTTCTTTCTATTTTTTTTTTAGTAGAGACGGGGTCTCACTCTTGCTCAGGCTGGTTTCGAACTTCTGAGCTCAAAAGATCCTTCCGCCTCGGCCTCCCAGAGTGCTAGGATTACAGGCGTGAGCCACCATGCCTGGCCTAAAAGTAAATCTTTATAACATTTGTAAAGTAAAAAAAAAGTATATATTAATACAACATTTTTTAAAATATTGTAAATTCATACCTGTAACTCTCAAAACAGTGTGAAATATTGGTAATGGTGAGTTAAAAGTATTAAGAAATATTATTAGATTCCATATTAAATTTTCATTGCACTGAGTCACTGTAAGGAACTTTCCATACTTTTATAATTATGTAATAAAATGTATAGGAGATTATAAAACTCTCAGAATAAAGATGGCTTTTAAACTGGTCAAAATTCAACACGGAACTGAATGGATCTTCCAAATGAAACTCTAATTTATAAAAACGAAAATGGAAAAGAAAACTATCTCAGCAAGACTGATAAATGCTAGACATTCTTACAGGTGCTTCATATATGTGTTTTCTAGTTTCATTATTAAAACAGAATCCTGGTCCACAAAATTGGCATGTTTTATGAATAAGGAAACTACAGATTTTAGAATATAACATGCCTAGGGCCACATGAAAACTCAATGATACAGAAAATGAATAATAAAAGCCTCTTGTTCAGAATGGAAATTATGAAACCAGAAATGTCAGTCTCCCTTTGAGAAGGCTGTCTGAACCTTCATTTCCAAATAAGATGGAGTAATAGGAATCGGATTTACCCTCTCACCTGATAAAACTTTTAAAAAATTTTAAAAAATGGTACAACTGTGTAAGACATTGGATATCAAGCAATGAAAGAGAGAGATCCGTAAGAGATGGAAGCAAATGAGGTGGGCCCTACAATTGCCCCAGCTTACTACACCTTGAGAGAGCTACGCAGCCACAGCACAGGGATATGGGAACTACAAAGAGCCTGGCAGATTCCCTGACTTGAGCATATGAATTCCCTGACTGAGGACATGGAGAGTCCAGGAAGACCAAGTCGGTTAGAGTTCACAAGGTAGAGTACCCAAAAAAGAAAGCTGTACAGAAAGAGAAGCTCAGCGATTTTCAGAGGGTTCTATTAGAATATTCAGCAAAGTAGTCACCGGCACGAGTGTGTCAAGTAACTACCAAGGCTGGGGAAAAGCCATCCAATGTGACTGGAGAACAGTGTCTAGTACCCTCACAGGGCTGGAACAGTGTCTGCTCCCACCAGCCAGACTGGAAACCCTCATAATCCATGGGGTGGAGTACTCAGAAGCATTCTGCCTCAGAAGTGGGAAATAATCTGTCCTAAACAGTGCTCTAATCCTATCTAAACAAATCTGAAAAGACTTCAACAGATCAAACTATTTCCAAGTAACTTAACTGCATCCCAGAACAAATCTCAGAATATTTATGGAAATACAAAAATATTCAGCACCCAACAAGGTGAAATTCACAATGTCTGGCACTCAATCAAAAATTATCAGACATGCAAAAAGCAGGGAAATAAGATCCACAATGATGAGGAAAAACAAACCAATTGAAACCAACCTAGAACTGACGTAAATGTTAGAAAACATTAAAACAGTTATTACAACTTACTCCATGTGTTCAAATGGCCTGAGGAAAGATTAAGCATGTTACAGAAAGACAGTTTTTTCAAAAGCAACCATTTGATCCAGCCATTCCACTCCTAGGTATCTACCCAACAGAAATAGAAAACATATGGCCATAAAAAGTCTTGTATATAAACATTCACAGTAGCTTTATTTGTAATAGTCAAAAACTAGAAACAACCCAAATGTCTATCAATGGGTGAATGTATAAACAAATCATGATACAGCATTTAACTGTTAATACTACTCAACAATTAAAAGGAACAAATTTTTGATACATGCAATATAAGTGAACCTGAAAATAATCATGATACATGAAAGAAGTCAGACCCCATCCCATAAAAAGAGTACACATACTATGATTCTATTTATTTAAAATTCCTGAACATGCAAACGACTCTATAGTAATGGAAAGCATAGCCACCACGGCCAGGAACAAAGTGGGGAGCAAGGGAAGAATTACCCAGGGGCACAATAAAGCTTCCAGGAGTGATGGAGATGTTCATTACTTTGATCATAGTGATAGTCTCACAGGCTTATACCCAGGACATTATATTTTTCATGGGCTCTAGGCACTTCTCTGCCTTGATGGGCCCCTTCCTAAACAAAAAATATTTAAATTTTTTATAGCATTTTAAAACTATGTTGGTATAAAGATGATTATATTAATATCATAGATTAAAACATTTTCTTGACCTAAAAGTTGATTTTTTCTTATGATTGTGAAAAAAATTAAAACATTTTTATGGGCCTCTAAAATTATCATAGGTCCTTAGTACCTACTAAAACTAAAGGCTAAAAAAAAAAAAAAAGTGTATGTCAATTCTTATCAAACGGTACACTTGGAATACATATAATTTATCATACGTCAAATATATCTCAGAGGCCAGGCATGGTGGCTGACGCCTGTAATCCTAGCACTCTGGGAGGCCGAGGCGGGTGGATCGGTTGAGCTCAGGAGTTCGAGATCAGCCTGAGCAAAAGTGAGACCCTGTCTCTACTAAAAAAAAAAAAAAAAGAAAGAAAGAAATTAGCTGGACAACTAAAAATATTTATTAAAAAAATTAGCCAGGCGT